>JASCZW010006083.1:0-112973 GCA_034211315.2 Aedes japonicus
GTTTTGGTCCGAAGTCGTCAGAACAACATGTAAGAACAGGTCGAACAGTCAAAATTTTAGAATGACATCAGAAAACGCGTAGCCGTATCAATCATTATGATGATCCTACCGCAAATTATGAATTCCCTGAAGATGTTGAGCAGACTCAAGTTTCACGACTGCCAAGCAACACATGAAACATTTTTGAGGAAATCTCGACAAGCTATTCAAAACCGACGTATCTGATTGTGTCAACAAATCGATATGAATCCAAACTCGCGAATGCATGAATGATAAGGATATTGTCCTATCTTTTCAATGTTGGGACAACAAATAATGTATCTTTTTATCATTGCTGCATACTCAACGCAATAATGATGAGTTACATGGCAGTAGAATGAAGATTATGTATAATGTTTCCTAACATGCGATTGTTGTTCAGGAAAGATAAAGACTGTATTCGATGAAATTTGGACACACGCAATTGTTCGTAACTTTTTAGCGAGTGGGTAAAAATTATTGAAATTTTAACTGAATGTATTTCATTGTGTTGTGTCAATTGTGTAATGAGTTTCGTGAAAATCGGTCGAGTGATTTCAGTGATGGCTTCGAATGAACAAATAGTGTGCCAACAAATTTTGGGCACTCACTTCGAAAACCCAAACGCTTCTCATCGATGGATCGGAAAACAGCTCGGAATCGCACATTCAACCGTATCTCCCCAGGTAGCCAATAAGCATTAAATATAGCCCGTAAATAGCTCTAAATATATGCGTTTTAACGACAAGTGATATTATGCATATAAGCATAATATTCACCTTAAATGCTATTCAAGAGCAGGTTTTGGCCTGCTATACGGCCAATTTAATGTTGAACCCCACCAAAAGAAGACGTCTATATCGACAATATGTCATTCATTGGTAAAGGGCGAACACGAAATTATTGCGACACATTCAACAGGGCATAACTTTTTTACCATTGGGTAAAAATCAACCAAATTTTGCACACTTTCTCATTGATGTGTATTGTTTACATGCTGTCAAACTCGAAGTCGTGTTTTTCGATTCAATGAAAATGGAGGTGAACCAACGCGAGTCGAGAGAACAAATTCTTTCCAAACACCTGGAATTTCCTGACCTGTCGCACCGGCAGTTGGGAAAAATGTTGAACATTCACCATTCAACCGTCTCCAGAGTGTTGAAGCGGTTCCAAGAGCGGTTGACGTTGGACCACGGCAAAGGAGCTGGAAGAAAGCCGGGACCGGAGAACAAAAACACGGAAGGAAAGGTGAAGCGGATGATTAAAGCAAATCCCAACGTCTCAAGCCGTGATTTGGCTTAAAAGATCGGCATGTCGCAGAGCTACGTCCAGAATGCAAAGAAGAGAGCTGGACTACATATATACAAGGTACAGAACTTCCCGAACCGCGATGAGCGGCAACAATCGACGGCTAAAACTCGGGCACGGAAGCTCTACGAGAAGATGCTGACAAAATATGGCTGCTGTGTGATGGACGACGAAACGTATATAAAAGCCGATTTCAAGCAAATTCCGGGGTTGGAGTTTTTCACCGGCAAGAGCAAGTTCTATGTGGACGACAAATTTAAGAAGAAGAAAATGTCGAAGTTCGCCTCCAAATATCTCATTTGGCAGGCCATCTGCTCTTGCGGACTGAGGAGTGAGCCTTTCGTGAAAAAAGGCACAGTAAATGGCGAGATCTACAAATCTGAGTGCCTCGAGAAGCGCTTTTTGCCATTATTGCAGCAACACGACAAAGCTCCGCTATTTTGGCCAGATTTGGCATCATGCCACTATTCTAAAAGTTTCCTGGAGTGGTATGAGGCCAATTCTGTCCATTTTGTTCCAAAGGACATGAATCCGCCAAACTGTCCGGAGCTGCGCCCGGTGGAGCAGTACTGGGCAATGATGAAGCGGGAACTTCGGAAGAGCAAGGAGAAAGTCAAAGACGAGAAGGACATGTTAAGAAAATGGAAAAAAATGAGAAACTGGCACCGGATGACACTGTAAAGACATTGATGGAGGGCATCAAGCGAAAATGCGTTCCAATTTATACTCAAGGCTCCATCGATTAACTTTTCTTTTGATTTTTGAAGTAAATATATGTATAAAACTACCCTAAAATTTTGGTTTGATTCTAAACATTATAAGAAAATTGGCATGACATTTTCGGTGTCGCAATAATTTCGTGATCGCCCTTTAGTCAGAACTGGGTGCGTTCAGATCAAAACGCTTAATGATCTGTTTAATCAAATCGGTATAGAAGGCACAGACTAGTAAGCCTTCTTTCTGGTATCATCGAGACTTCCTGATCCAAACACTTCTCCTGGTGCTACCCCGATGTATATATTATCTACTTCTGATGAAGTTTCTTTAAATAAGACACTCCGGAATCTGTCACGTGTCTTAAGGGACTATTCATAAAACACGTAGACCTTTCTGGGGTGAGGAGGGGGGGGGGGGTTGGCAAAAGTCGACGCTCCATACAAAAATTTAAAAAATTTTATGGAGAAAATTCTACGAAGGGGAGGGGGGGGGAATGTTTGAGATATTCAAAAATAAGTCTACGTGGTTTATGAACAGGCCCTAAGTAATGATCCTCACAAATATTATCAAGGAGAACCATAAGTAAGACTTAAGCTGATTACACATGTTCGAGAATTCCAGAACTTCTGACGGTAAGATACGGTTCGCTTTATTGATAATGAACATCGTGCTATTAGAGTGACAGAAAATGCGGTTTGAGTGTTGTAACTTGGATTATATCGGAACGGATCAACTGTTCCAGGTACAATGGCAGCTTTTCGTATGCATTCAGCAGTTTTTAGACGGATTGAACAGAACCCATCAAAATCGATGCTCCATATGATCTAAAGCATACAAGGCTTTTTGTTTGTAATCGGTGTCATCGATTTGGAACAGTTCAAAAATTGCGTAATATATAAATTGGTTTTTGCATTGCAAGATTATATTATCGATAACAAAAATCACGTTCGATATACTTTTACTTTTAATAGCAAAATAACTATCGAGAACCTTACTCTTACTTTCCAAAATTCCCCTTCGAGAATGCATTAAAATGCTTCTAAATTGGAAGAACAGAATTTTTTGAAGAAACCTTTGTAGGAAATTCTCTTGTGGAATATTGAGGCTAACACACATCTCCATCGGATTACTTGAAGAAATTATTGAAGTATTTTTTGGAAAGCTGTATGTTCGAATTCCTCCAGACATCTTAGACAAAATTTTCAAAAATATTCTACAAAACCATTTGCGGAATTTTTTAAATTCAGAGTTAAATAAATGAGATTATGGGATTCATGCAAAACATTCTTCTTAGATTTCTTCAACAAATCAGGATTATTTTTCAAGAATTTCTTCAGGAATTATCCCAAAGTTTTTGTGTTGTACTGTCATGTGCCTCCAGAGATTCCTTTAGAATCTCAAAACTTTACAAGTTCAGGGATTCTTCCATAAAAATCATTGCAAGAATGTTTTGAAATACTGCCGATGAGATATCAGAAGAAACTCCTGGAAGAATCCCTTGAGGAATGACTACAAACTCCTGAAGAATACCTCTAGAAATGCCAGAAGGAATATTTCAAGAAACGTCTGAGAACTTTTTTATAAAAATTTTATTAATTTAAATAAAAAAATTAAAATATAATTTCAAAAAACTTATGAAGAAATCATTTTGGGACACACACAAACTGACTTTCAGACTGTCAACTGTCGCTGTGGTGTTAGCAGGAGTTGGATAGTCAAGAACAAAATTGATATAGTTTTTGGCTCAGGAAGTTCCAGCATATTGGTCCCAAGTTCAATGAATCGCCCTTAAAAATTTAACTAACATGCAAGAACCTTTCAAATATTCAGTTAAATTAAGAAAGCGAATTAAAACAAAATTAGAGATTTTTATACAGAAAAGCGGAAGAATATATGGCGATGTGCAAGGTATCAGGTGCACGTGGAACCAAGGAGTTCTGCAACAATGATCCAATTTTAAATCGCTAGTTTCCTATTGATACTTGGTGTCAATTGAAAAAATGACAATTGTTTTCATTTGCTTCATTGGCTTAAAACAGCCCAACGCAAGTAGAGTTGGTAAAAAATTGGATCTTGAAATGCACATATGTTCTAAATTTCAAGTTTTTGAGTGGACAAGCAATTATCAAAAATCTTAAAAATCTTGGTTTATCTCAAAAATCTGTAATCTCTACATACATATATCTGTATGATAGAAATGAAAAAAAAAAATCTGTGTCAATCTAGATACATCTGTACATGTGGCAACCCTGGTCATAGCGAGTGGACGCTTGGGTAAGTAGCTGGCAAGCTCTGCAATAGGATGCCCTTTACCAACGGATCGGAAACTCCACAAACAGGTCGAACAGTCGAAAGTTTAGAACAACATTGAGGTGGTGCTTCCAGAAATTATGGATTCCCAAAAATGTGGAGCCTACTCAAATATCATGACTTCCAAGTAACACATGAAACATTGTTGAGGATATCCCGAACCTCTACACACTTAGAAAAATTTACAGTATTCGGTAATTTTTACCGAACTTTCAACAGCTGAACGTTCGGTAATCCGATTTACCGGATTTCAGTGAAATTTTACAGTATTCCGGTAAAAAAATTACCGGAACTTGTCAAATTTTACCGAAATCCGGTAAATCGGATTACCGAACTGTTCAGCTGTTGAAAGTTCGGTAAAAAATTACCGAACACTGAAAATTTTTCTAAGTGTGTATGTATAATTGTATACGTTTAATTAATTTTAAGTGGTAGTCATTTTGCCATCAAATTCACATGATATTTTTCCTACTTTGAAACATTATGGTATGATCAATAAAACGATAGAAAATTATTCGATAAAAAAAAATTTATCCACTTTATGTATGTAAGGTACCACCATCCCACAGTGGTCAAAAACTGATGAAAACTAAGTAAAAAATCTGTAACTTTTGTCGCTTTCAAGTGCGGTCCGTAAACAAGAAATTGTATGGGAAATCGAATGAAACTAGTTTCAATCGCCGCACGAATATGGTTGTGGAGTTATAGAGCTTACTTTACCCCACTTCCTCTTATATTCTTGGATAATATATAGACATATTTGCACGGAGAGGCTCAAAATCAACAAAATAGTGCTAGTCCCATGAGAAATTTCCAGGAAAATCGTATAGAAGCTGTTTCAAATACCGCACGGCTCTGTGAACGAAGATATGGCTGGTTTACCTCACTTCTCCTTGTATTCTTGAATAGTTTATAGATATCTTTGCTCGGAGTGGCTCATGATCAACCAAATAAGGCTAATCCTATGTAAAATTCTTTGAAAAATCGAATAGAAGTTATTTCATGTACCACACGGCTCTGTGAGCAAAGATATAAACTTTAACAGTGATCAGGAAACTTCTCCAAAGATCAGAAAACATTTCAAAAGTTCAGCAAACATCTCAGACGTTCAGAGAAAGTCCCAAAAAATCAGAGAACCTCCTCGAAGTTCAGGGAATTTTCTAAAAACACGAAAAACATTCCAAAATGCTCAGGGCGCTTCCCAGAAATTCAGGATATGTTCCAACAGCTTAAAATAATTTTTCAAATGATTGGGCAGCTTTCCAGTATTTCAGAAAACGTCCCAGAAATTCCGGAAACTTTTTTTTCCGAGCAGGAGAAAATAACATATGCATACCTAATGTTGATCCTGAGAACTGGCGTTGGTATTTAAAAGCAAAGCGTAAGAGGTAAAATACCTAAGCAAAAAACCTAAGAATTGCAAGCAAAATATCTCTCGAATATCAATACTTGTTATTATGGAATAAGGTATGCGCATAAAATTGTGGGAACATTTTTATGTTATTATCGTCAGGTGGTTTACCTCTTATGCAGCGCTTTGAAATACCAAGGTCACTTATCGAGTTGTTCGTTTCTGTTTGGACAGTTAGAATAGTCGAAAGTTTAGAATAACATGGAGCACCGAAAATTATGGCTTCCCTAAAATGAAGAGCATATCCAAGCATATGAAACATGTTTGTCAACAATGAAACAAGTTTGTCAACATAGCGATAAACAAAGCTTCAAGCGCCAATTTTTCAAAATGCGTTGTACTTCCACCTCAACTAGCACCAGCGATGCCAGATGATTTTCTCAAAAGTCTGTATAATTATCAAAATAAAAAGTCTGCGTTTGTCTGTACACTAAAAAAAACTTATCACCTTGCTTTTTATGTATTTCTCAGAGCAACTTGTTATCTACACAAAATTTTGTTAGTTTTCAGTATTCAACAATTTTGTTTTACCATTTGATCTAAAGAATTTATTTAAAAAAAAAATAGAATATAACAAGACAGTTTTGGACGAGGCTTTAGACCTGGGATTTAAATGAAATGTTTACATGTAATATTTATGATTTCCATTTCTAAAATATTCCAATTGAACATAAAATCATGTTTTCTATATCATTTTCGGTAAAACGTGTCAATAACAAGGAACGAAAACAGCTTCATATAAGGAGTGTATCGAAAATAAGCTATCCACAAACTTTCTTTCAAATTATGTCGAAAACCGATATTTTATTCATACAAAAAATTGATCCTTTATTGTACGAGGTTAAACTTGAACATAATGAAGACCGAATGCAGTTTAAGTTATTCCTTCACGAATTTTCGAACTTTGAATCGAATGCTATTCATCAAGTTCCGGACAAGTGTTGCTTCGCATTTTTCGGACGCTTGAGCCCAAATTTTTTTGAACTCCTGCATGTTCCCAGCTGCCTTACCAGTCTTCTTGAAGACCCTCTTCACGATTGCCCAGTAACGTTCGATGGGTCGAAGCTGAGGGCAATTTGGTGAATTGATATTTTTCTCAACGAAATCTATACCCTTTTCCGCAAGTCAATTGAGAGTGGTTTTGGCATAGTGAGCCGACGCTAAATCCGGCCAAAACAGTGAAGGTGTACTATGCATCTTATAAAAAGGCAACAATCCCTTCTGGAGACACTCAGATCGATAGATTTCCGCATTTATAGTTCCGGTAGTGTAAAAAATGGTTGACTTCAAACCACAGGAACATATTGCTTGCCATACCAGTACCTTTCGACCGAATTTCTCCACTTGAATCGACCTGTCCACATCGCTCACATCCTCCCCAACGACGGCAGTAAAGTATTGTGGACCTGGAAGGGTTTTTGAGTCCTCCTTTACATAGGTCTCATCGTCCATCTCATCGTCCATGCATTCAGACGCTGCAAAAAACGCGAATACAATTTCCGGGCCCTTGTTGCTGCTCGCTTCTTCTGTTCTGCACTTTGTTTCGAGATTTTCTGCTTCTTGTGGGTCTTCAGGTGGTTTCGCCTCTTGATACGCTGGATCATTCCGACACTCGTTCCTGCTTTTTTGGCCAAATCACGTATTGACATTGATTTGTTCTTCATGATTAGAGATACCACTTTCTGCTCCAGTTTTGGGTTGGAAGAACCGGGTTTTTTGCCTCTTCCTGGTAGCTCATCCAAAGAATAGTGTTCCCCAAACTTATTAATGATGGTTTTAACACTCGCATGATGAATTGCAAACCGCTTCACCAATTTTCGCATAGTAATACCCTTCTCACTTAGCCATGAGTCCAGAACCTTAATTTTCATTTCCTTTTTATTACGCGACATTTTGAAAACGCAGAATTTGAACCGCACAAACAAGTAAACAAAAGAAAGCTGACAGTCAAACACACAGCATGCAGTGTTCAAAGCATAAAAAACCATCACAAATACATGCGTACAACGCAAATGTATGTGTATAGCTTATATTCGATACACTCCTTAATATCCATAAACCAAAATTTTGCTGCACTAGATTTTTTTAAGTTTCGATAGCAGTGAACAGGCTGAGATATGTATAAGAGAGAAGTGTAAAGTGGAGTAAACTGTCTGGAATCGAACCCTACTTCTTACGAGTTCAGCTTTACGATAGACTTTCATTATCAAAGCATTTATAGCAATAACATTATCTGAAAGTAAAACTTCATCGCTATAGGATAAATGAATTTCAGTAAATAAATGCGTTCTGATCAAATGCAAAATTCTTGCAATGTGCACGGGCGTGTATATTGAATATCTCATTTTTTACCGGGCTCTAAAGGTTCTAACTCAATGTCAGAATTCAAATAGTTGTCATCGGCTGAACATTTCTCTTCGTCGTATGAGGCAAATTTCTTCAGGTTGCATATAGCCACTGTACAGAAATTTAAGTCTGCTCTTGTACACAGCATCACAACTGCAAAGCAGATGTTCCGAGGTTTCACGTTCCATGTTACAGAAACGACAGATATCATTCTGAACCTGGCCAATGTTTTTCAAATGATATCTACTCGGGCAATGTCCGGTTACTAGGCCAGTATAGGTACAAAGAACTCTCTTATTGAGCTCCAGAAGCTTTTTACTAATTGTAACATTTGGAATTATAAACCTTTTTGCTTGAGAACACTTTGTGGTGACCAACCAATTGGTCATCACCCTTTGCTCTTCCCAAGATTTTGATTCCATTTTTATGGCACAGTTTGATATACCGCAGAATGGTTCTGGGCCAATAAACTGTGCATTTGAACCTTGTTTAGCAAGCTCGTCTGCCCTTTCATTGCCTTCAATGCCACAGTGTCCCGGAACCCAGAATAAATTTACCGAGTTCTCTTGGCACACCTTTCGCAATGAAAGAATGCATTCCCAGACAAGTTTGGATGTACATTTATAATTACTTAACGCTTTGAGTGCCGCTTGGCTGTCTGTAAAAATACAAATATTTGCATATCTATATTTTCTCTTCAGACAAACGTTAACACATTTTATTATAGCAAAGATCTCCGCTTGGAAAACCGTTGGATAGTTTCCCATCGCCACTGAGATTTCTACCCCAGGGCCGAAGATTCCTGCTCCCGTTTTTGTTCCAATTTTTGAGCCATCTGTGAAGAATTTTATGGAGCCATGACGAACAGTGGGACCTCCAACTTCCCAATCTATACGTGACGTTTCACATATGTTGTAAGGAATGTCATGGTTTTCCACAGGTTTCATCCAGTCTCCATTCATGTACATCACTGGCCCATTTTGAAAGCTTTGTGAAATGCTCAGGTGACCGACTAAATCACCAGACATGAAAGTTTTCAACCGTTTAAGTCTAAGCATACTCTTTTCCGCTTCTAGTTGCACGTATTCGTGCAAAGGCAGCAGATTTAGCATTGCATTCAACGCATTTGATGGAGTGCTGTGCATCGCTCCCGTTATAGCAATGGATACTAGCCGTTGAAGTTTTGCAAGCTTTTTCTGTGCAGTAGCCTCTTTTGTTTTTGGCCACCACACAAGAGAAGCATACGATATTTTAGGACGTATTATGGATGTATAAATCCACATTATCATTTTTGGTCTTAGACCCCATTTTCTGCCAAATGTTTTTGAGCAAATCCAGAAAGCACTGGTTGCCTTACCGATCACACACTCAAGGTGAGCATTCCAGTTCAGTTTGGCATCCAGTATCACTCCTAAGTATTTAACCTGTTCACTAAGATGGATCTTTAATCCTCCTAGCTGGAACGCTTTTAGACTAAACTTCCTTTTCCTAGTGAAAGGTACAATTACTACTTTTGCTGGATTAATGCTAAGGCCCTCCTTGATACACCAAGACTGGGTAAATTTTAGGGCCCATTGCATTCTTTTCTGAAATGATGTTGTCAAATTTTCCCTCACTATAATGACTATATCGTCTGCAAAACCTACAACCTCGAAACCTTTTTCCTCTAAGCTTCTTAGAAGCTCGTCTACAACTAAGGACCACATAAGTGGTGAGAGGACTCCTCCTTGGGGACAACCTTTCGTTGCCCGTATTGTAATAGACGAACTTCCCAGCTCTGAAGTGATTTCTCTTTTGCAAGCATGGTATGAACCCAGTTAATTATGTTCATGTCAAAGTTCCTTTCTTCATGGCACGAGCCATAGATGAATAGGAAGCGTTGTCGAAAGCTCCTTCAATATCTAAGAAAGAACAAAGTGCTATTTCTTTTACCGATAGAGCTTTTTCTACTTTTGAAACCACACTATGCAGTGCCGTAACTGTTGACTTACCAGACTGGTAAGCAAACTGGAACTCAGATAGTGGATGCTTGTTCATGTAATTTGAATTGATATAATCATTCAAAACTTTTTCCATAGTCTTTAATAGGACTGATGAAAGACTAATGGGTCTGTATGATTTAGGATGCGCCTTGTCTCGCTTTCCTACTTTAGGTATGAAGATAACTTTTACTTGTGTCCATGAAGTTGGAATATGGTTGAGTCTTAAACTTGCCTTAAAAATCTCAATTAATGGCGAGATCAACACTGCTTCGCCATTTTGAAGTAATGCTGGAAATATCCCGTCCGTTCCTGCAGATTTGTAAGGCTGAAAAGATCTCAACGCATTTTCTACCCTGGCTTTCTTAAATATTTTGTCAGCCAAGTCATTTGCAGCAATTTTCGCTCTAACAGACTTTTGAGATGTCCTTGTAGAACTTTTTTCACCTTCAAGTGATCCATCTCTGATTGGATCTACACACAAAACTGATCCAGGAAAATGTGTTTCCATAATCAGCTTTAACGTTTCACTAGGAGTTTTTGTAAAACTCCATCCTCATTTTTCAGATTCCCAAGTTCAATCGTATGATCCTTTGCAAGAGCCCTCTGAAGTCTTGCGACTTCTGGACTATTGCTTATGTTTTCACACGTTAGAACCCAGGATCTTCGTTTAGATTTTCTAATTTCTTTATTGTACTCAGTAAGGGCATTCCTATAGGGAGTCCAATCTGAGGTTCTTTTCGCTTTATTAAACAACCTACGAGATGTTTTACGCAGACGTTCCAACTTAGAGTTCCACCACGGAACATCCCTGTTAGAGGATGATTCTTTGATAGGACAACTAATATGGAAAGAATTTAAAATCGTGTCATTTACCTTTTGGGAAAATGATTCCAATTTCTGAACTGAATCAATCTTTCCACCTTCTGTAAATAACTCCGAGTTCAAATGTTGTGCATATTGATCCCAGTTTGTTTTCCTCGGATTTCGAAATGTAGAAGTTGACCTATTTCCACCACTCCATTCGAACACAATGTGTCTATGATCCGACAATGAAGTTTCCTCAGAGACTTCCCACTTTGAAATACGTTCATAAATTGCACTATTGCACAATGTCAAATCCAAGACTTCTTGTCTGATAGCATTTGAAAAGGTAGGTTCGTTTCCCTTATTGCATATGTCTATATTGTTTGAAGAGAGATATTCCAATAAGCACTCCCCTCGACTGTTGATATCCGTACTACCCCACACGGTATGATGTGCGTTGGCATCACAGCCAATTATGAATGACTTATTATTTGCTCTGCAGTACTTGACAAATGAGTCGATCTCAGGAGGAGGCACCTCAGGAGCATCACCTGGAAAATAGGCTGAAGCCACTATGACCTCAGTTTTTCCTCTGGTGGTAGGCACCTCAACCATGACCGCAACAATGTCCCGTTTGAAGAATTCTGTAATGGGATAGCAATTCAGTGTTTTATCAACCAAAACAGCAGTTCTTGGCGTACTCTGATTTTCATCATAGAACAACTTACAGTCCTGTGTTTGAATACCCAGTATTTTTCCTTTATTAGTCCATGGCTCTTGAATTAGTACCACGCCCAGCCCCTCTTTTCTAAACCTCCGACTCATGACAGCAGATGCTCCTTTTGCATGATGGAGGTTCACCTGCAGGAACTTAGTTGGTTTCATTTCTAAGGGTGGCACGCTCTTTCTTGCTTGTGCGGGGAGCGATAGACCCATCGATGTTTTTAATGGTCAGAGCAATAAGCTCGGCATTTACGTATGGAGTAAAATACTCAGTTACACCTTTTAGCCAGTTTGCTGTAATTTGAACCTTGCATTCAAGAGACAAATCACCTTGCCTGTAGCTACATTTTGTAAACTTAGATTTTACGTCATGTCTTTGCTCCTCTACTTTTTGTAGAGGAGCTTCTTCAGAGCATCGAGCTGCACTGTCAATATTTTGAGTTTTGGATAATCGTTAATGATTATTCCACTCTTTACCATTTTTGCCGATTGACCTCGATTTAAATAAAAGCAAACTCATCCTAAATTTTCCTTTTTCTTTTTTTTTATGATTTTCAATTTTTTTTTTAAAATTTTGAAAATAGTTTTATATTTGCGGTTATTAGTTTCGATTTCACTTCGGTTTCAGTGAAACTAGCATCACTGGTATTATATTACTTTCACGCAACAATATTTATGCGCTAGCTTTTAAGCAAGTTTGAAAGCTTCCCATGTAAGTTCGAAAGCTCCTCATGCAAGTTCGCAAGCCAAACTTGCATCCAAGTTTGCAATGAGGTCTTATTCAAACCAAGTTGAATAAAAGTTTATTCAAGCTTTTAATGCCTTCTCTTACTTGCCGCGTTTTATTTTCTTTTCTGTTTCACTTTTCTATATGGCACACAGTTAATAAAGGATAAATACCTTTTTACACTAGATTTTACCTGATACACTTAACTTTTGTCACCGGTATTGCTTCAACTATAAGTTTTTCACTCACTTTCAATTTACTGATTCGTTATGCACTTGAAAAAGCAAAAATATACATGAGCCCCAAGACAAAGGTTGTGTAAACAAATCCAGTGATGCCAATCTCTTTTTTATGAGGCTGAGTCAAGTTGTATTTGAGATTGCGAAATTGGTCGATCAGCAGATTCAGACTGTTCACCTGATTCGTCTTGAATACTAGCTATTGACGATGCTAAAATGATGAGATTGTTTTAGCAAGTATTGTTTTCCGCTAAACAACCATATTATCTTACAGATAGTTTTGGAGCTCAGATTCTTGAAGGATGGGGCTCCTCTGGTTCTAATGGCGTTTCGGGGGCTCGAGTTATCCAGTAGAACGTTTGTACAGTCGTTTAAAATAAGCAGAAATCGACAACATCGACCTTGCACTGTTCCTTCAGTGCAGTGCAGATCTCGTCTCCCTCGGTGATCCTCACCTTGCAGGTTCTTACAATGGATCGTCAGTCGCGGGCGCGTACCTCCACACCCTCACCCAAGGCCTGTCATGCCAGGTCTCTATAAGCCACATTCTTTGGCCTCCGTCTTCTCTTTTAGCTCCGAGAGCGTCTCGCCGGTGCAGGCACGGCGAGATACTCCGCTTACATCTCCGCGGCGAATACTCCGCGCTCCCCCTACGGTGCATGAGACAACTCTCGAGCTGGGCTGGACTAGAACTGGATCCTCTGACCCCGCCGCCATGACTCTTCCGTCTATGTGTGCTTCAAGCCTATCTCCCTCGCCCTTTACGCTGTTCCAACTCTTTGGCACTTTGCTCTGCTAGAAGCTTGGCTTCCAGCTCTGTCATGCGTAGCCTGAGGAGGTTAAGTTTCAAGTCCTTAGCAATGTTGTTGCGCGATGACGTAAAGTCGACGATCGCATCCAACTGCTCGGACACCTCTATTATTTTCGGAAGGGTTTCCTTCATCCTATCCACGGCCCGGGTGAGGTCCCTGGCCCATCTAGCAGCCATGCATCGAGCTCGTGTGGCACCTGCTTCCGATGCCGTGGCACTTCCGCAAGCAAGTGTCAGACACGCCAGATCCCACCATTTTTACGTGGTGGAGACCGCCACTAGGCCACCTTTGTAGCGAATGGATTCGCCTACTCCTGGGGTCTGGTCTTTCCTGAGGCACTACTCTCCATTCTGTTGGGTTCCTTTGCATTCCGCTATCAAGCCCACGTGGAATAGTCGCTATAGTGATCCCATGGTTATCTGTGCAAGCTTGAAGGGCGAGCAACGAGGCCATGCGAGGGTTGACTACGGCCCTTCATGGGGAACCGTGCGTCAGAGCCTGATCAGCGTAAGTCAGCGTATGGAGACATCTGAGCCTACTCCCGCCCGAGAATGGCGAGGTCGGGCGATGGAGAATGGAACGTACTGGAGGCCTGCCTAATGGGATGGAGACCTGGCCCTCTGATGATGATAATTTCATGTAATACTACCATCTGTTGTAGCAAGGAGACTTTTCATAGCAGAGGAATAATCTGGAAAACGATTTGATCAGGATTCTACTGTTGTTTGCAGATCATCAAGCTCTTTGTATGAAGGGGACCAAAAACGTTTTGGCGGGTCCGTAAGGAAAAACACTAACGTAAAACCCGCAAATGTAGGGTAAGGAATCTCCTTTCAAAAACAAATTCATATCCACAGCACTACCCACTAAAAAATCAGCATTAGAATTTGCAGTAAATCAACCCTAAATCTGCATTCTAGACGCTACAAGCATTATGTTGGCATTATATCAGCATCTTGAATGCTATCTTTAGGAAAGTTGAATTTTAAATGCTATGTAAATGCAGGCGTATATTAGGCAAAAAGTGCCATTTAGGTTGCATTTCATGGCGAATTTATAGGCTGCCGTTAAGATGCTCTGGAACTACTTATTGGTAACCTGGGTAAAATCGAGCCCTCGAATGACAGAATAAACCCAAAAGATGGGGTTGAAAAGAACGCCCTCGTTCCGCAAAATGTTAACACTGGAGAAGAGGCAGTCCCATGCTCCCTTTCCACATCGTTTCACTTGGGTGCCCTGATGGTCCCTCCTTTTCCCCGTTACATGTTATTTAATGTAATGTTGTATTTAGTACATATGTAGTGGTCAATTGATTGCTTATCTTGTGTTACAAAATGTGGCTTAAAGTGAAATTGGTTTGTGTCGTCTCGGTGTTTCTGCTTTTGAAGAATTGACTTCAAGCAAAGACCTTTGCTGGTCTATGGCCTATGTACGATGTCATGTAGTATTGCTCGCGATCATAAGATAGGGAAAAGGGCAGGAAAAAGAAGAGAAAACATTAGTTATTAGTAACATTCTATGCGCATGTAAGATTTTCATGATGATATTCTCACAACGGGCGTTCAGAATGGTTCGACGGATGCATATGAGAGATCATTCCCGATAATATTTCATTCGTTTACTAAATTCTATCAGAGCAATGATCCCCCACTGCATCTTCAAGTGATCATCAGAAGCTTTCCATTTGGTTCAGGCACTTTTGAACGTTAAGGTGGCAGTCTATTCACACATGAAATCTGCCGCGACCAACTCGGCTGAACCCGCCTATTCCCCTTTTTGAGCCGAAGGGCAGGGTGGGGAGAAGAGCATGCCCTCTATTCACAAACTGCTGGTAATGGGGAGTTGGCACTCCCAGTCTTCCCATTCAGAGTGCTTCAATCGGGTGCCCTGATGGTCCCTTCCATTTATATAACAGTGTTATATATTCATGTAAATGAAAAATACTACAAGCATTCGTATCTATTATATATGATTCGATGATCCTGAAATGCAAGAAACGTTGTAAAGTGTTAAAGTGTAGAGCTCTGTGGTTCCACACTTAAGCACGTTTTATTTGTCTTCATCAATAAAGGGTGTATTCGATAAAAATGGCACACACATATATACTCATCAAAATTAAACTGATTATCGGATTTTCTTGAAATTTCCAGGGAATGAAGAACTACTAATGAGTTTTGATTTACAACATTTGTTTCATTCAATTTCGTCTCCCATCCCGAATACCCGCACCTTCCATTTTCACTCCACTCATCAAATTTTTGTACAACCGATTTTCCCAGTGTTTTTGTTGTTTTTACCCAAATTTTCTTCAATTCTAGCTCTGTTTTTATAGTTTTGGGATGTTTGCGAAGTTCCGTTTTCATAATTGCCCAGAATTTTTCAATTGGACGAAGTTCCGGTGAATTTGGTGGGTTCATATCCTTTGGCACAAAATTGACTCCGTTGGCTCAGTACCACTCCAATACGTTTCGAAGCGTAGTGGCAGGATGCTAGATCAGGCCAAAACAGAGTTGATCCTTTGTGCTTCTTAATGAATGGCAAGAGACGCTTCTTAAGGCACTTTTCCGTGTGAATCGCACCGTTTGCAAATTTCGATAGTTTCTTTTTTCGAACATCCTCCGGAACATCGAACTTGAAAGTTGACGGAAGTCGGCCTTGACGTATGTTTCGTCATCCATCACGTTGCAACCGGATTTGGTGAGCAGCTTCGTGTAAAGTTTCCGGGCGCGGGTTTTCGCAGTGATGTTTTGTTTTTCATTCCGGTTTGGGGCTTTTTGCACTTTGTAAACATGTAACCCAGCACGCTTCATGGTTTTCTGCACAAAACCGACTGACACCTTAGACTTTTTAGCGACATCTCGAATTGACATGTTTGGACGGTTCTTGAATTGTTGTACGACTTTCCTGGCCATTTTACTGTCCATTGGACCACTTTTACGACCACTCCCTTCCTTCCTTTGGACACTCAGACGCTCTGCAAAGGTTCTTATTACACGAGACACAGTTGTATTTGCAATTCCAAGCTCTTTAGCAATCCACCGGTAGACGCCCCTGGATTTTGATTGTAGTGCACAAAATTTTCTCAACGGACAATTTCTTGTTTCGACGACATGACTGGAACTACTGAATGTATAACCATGAAACTTGGCAGATGTAAATAATACACTATGGATAAGATCTACTCAAATTTCTAGGTTTTTTACTAATACGATTCAAAAGTTACAGAAGATTTTCTGTGTGCCATTTTTATCGAATACACCCTTTATATAAAAGAAACGAATGATTGTAGTATTTTTCATTTACATAAATATATGCACTTTTATAAAAATTAATCATAGTAATGAGAGGGACAATCAGGGCACCCGATTGAAGCACTCTGGATGGGGAGAGTGGGAATGCCAGCTCCCTATTGCTAACAGTTTGTGAATAGAGCGCGGGCTCCTCATCCCGACCATTGGAGTATCCTGATGAGATAGCTCGCTCTTGTGACCAATTGTTCAATTGTTGGAAGGAGATTCTTTATATCTCTGTGGAAACGTATAAGTGATGTTGTCTATCGATCCACACAACTCGTTGTTGGCCCTTCATACAATGGCATGATTTGGATAATCAGTGGTTATTATAGCTTGATCAAGTCTAACAGAGAGGAGAGCCCATTGCTGTTGGACTAATGTAGTTTCGGTGCAACAATGGGTGGTAGTACATATCATACATCATCATAAAATCTAGATCTCATAATTACGTAATACACAAAGTTCAAATGTACGCTAGTGCCAAGTAGCGGACGATTAGCTTAACTAATGTTCACACCATACGGTAGGCCTTAATCAAACAAATATCTTAGTCGAAGACGCCAACTTGCTATATGTCAAGGATCTCGAGATTCACGTTATATATTAAGTTTACATGCACACTAGCGCCACGTTGTTAGATAATTCTGAACTTTGACAATCCTCAAGGCCTTGGTATACTGAACAACTTTGCTCAAGGAAGTAACTTCTTATATGTACGAAGGATCACGAGATATCTTCTGATGAAATAACAAAGGTCAATCCCCATACATCATTTGAGACCACCATCAAGGGAATCCATGCAAGTCGGGGGTGATTTGCTGTGCTTTGCTCAAATGAGGTCAAAACACGATATTCGGAGGTTTTGGAACCCTTTCTAACCGAGACTGGCATAGAGCTCTGGGTCCCAATACATTTTTCAGATCTTGTCGACTAGTGCACAGTGGTCCAGAATGCGAATTTAGCTGGAAAGATACATTTTCAGCCTAAGTTTGAAGTTTTGGAGCAAAATTGTCTTCCACAAAGTTGTTGTTAGTAACAAGGTACTTCTTTTGGTGTGAATGAAAACAAGTGTGGTCCTTATTTTCAGGGAAATCGAAAATCTAACTATTTTATTTGCAGAAATAAAGGCAAACATCATTATAAAAAATGTAAAATAAATAATTTCAAGCAACTTTGATGGTATAATTTTTTTGGAACCTTTTGATATGACCGAATTGGAGCATTTTTTTCCAACGTAGCTTAGGGTGTCCTGTAAAAATCAATTATTTAGCTCCAACATTTTTATATCAAATTTTTTAGCAAAGTTGTCTTGCCAATGATTCTAGAAAAATAAAAGTTACAACTTTTGGTGTGCCTAAATTGTCTCTATCATATGTCAAACAATAGTTATTATGGTTTTTTAAACAAAATTTGCTTTTTTCAGTTAAGGCAAACCCGAAAAATATTTCTTAACTGAATTTAAAAGTATTTATATTATTGCATATCATGTTTCAAAACTGAAGAGAGTTTTTTTTAAACTGGATAGAACACATTTGAAGAGGGAGTAATTTTATAAGAAAATCGATAATTACTTGCTAACGGTAAGAGACATCGGCAAGATTAACACGTCAGAACTATTATCTTTTCAATTTATAAAATTTATACAATCACCCGAACACAACGTTGTTGGCAAATATGTAATAAAAAAGTTAGAGCAACAAACTGTTTTTTTTCTGAAGGGACACCGGAAAAAATGCTCTAATTCGGTCATATCAAAAGGTACAGAAAAAATATTATGATTAAAGTTGCTTGAAATTATTATTTCAATAATTTATTAAATTATTAAATTATTCTACAACTTTTCTTTGTAATGTATTCCTCTATTTCTACAAATAAAAAAGTTAGATTTTTTATTTCTCTGAGCATAATCACCACCATAGTTGTCATTCACGCCAAACGGAACACCTTGTTATTAAAAACAAACTTTGTGGAAGACAATTTTGCTCCAAAATTTCAAACTTAGGCTGAAAATGTATTTTTCTAGCTAAATTCGCATTCTGGACCACTGTGCTGTGTAATGTGACCCATTAACCTCGAGCCAGCCACGAATAACCCACTTACTTACATCAAAAAGCAGTGCATTGTGAATAACCTGCCCCGCAATATGTTACACAAATCTGAGTCGCACAAATAAACGAACTAATTTTAAAAAAATAGATACTCACACCTAACACGAATGGAAAGGAATATTTAATATTCTGCGTAATCTAATGCACATGAAGGGAATGCTAGATTTGGCATAAATTTATGGGATCTTTCATGTAAATTTATGCCCAATATCACTAGAACCGAGTCTATTGCGTAGAAGATTGCCAAATATGTTGCATGCTCCAAAAAATATTGCACACAACTACGTTGTTCACTCTTGCTTTGACTTGAATTGAACGAGGGGAAATTTTACGCGTTCATTATTTTTTTCTGTATATACAGCGAAGCTTGCATATGTTCCCAGGTTGGCTGTGCAGGTATGGGGTGGAATTTAAGAAAACGTTCCACTACTCGAGACAGGAGTAAAAATCAACTCAAAATGTTCTGAAGAATCAATTTGTTAATCCATGCTAAGAAATTGATTACTGACGGAAATTTCTGTTCAACAGGATTTTGCCCTTTCAATCGAAAACACAGGAGTGGTGTAGCTAAAATTTGTCCCATTTCAAAAGATGCTCTGTAAAATTAGAAGCGCAAAAAGTCACAATCTTGAATCTCTTAAGACACTCTTGATCATTATTTGAGACAATATGCCTCAAAAAACGGTGCATGCGTGCGTTTAAGAAACGTCTAACGTTTGAACTCAGCAAGTACTTTCTTATTAATAAAATATAAAATTATAAGGAAAATGCATTTGTGAATTACAAACCCTTCATTTTTTTACTGAAATGCAACTGTTGCTCCAGTGTAATCAGTGGTCTGCTCTTACTTGTAAGGTGATTTTGCCGAACTGTGCGAGCGACAAAAAGGAGCACTATTGATCATGCATCAATCATAGCAAAACCTTAAGAACTAGATTCCACACCCATTTCCTTCGAAACATGCAACGAAACATGACAATTTCCCTGCTCCTTACCACCGAGTAATCAGAGCACCCTCACCCCGACTCGCAGACAAGCGCCACCAACAGACATGACAACACCTTACTTTCACAGCTCCGAAGAGGGAGTGAAAATTAGTTTTCGCCAGGAGAAAGTGCCACTTTTTTGACACGAAAAGCGAAAGAAGTGGCCGTATTGAATATGAAGTTTTTGTATTGCCAAACACATTTTGTTTGGATCCCACATGGCGCTGGTCTCACGTTCTCATAGCGCGTGACCTCGGTGACTGTCACCACACACCCCCAGGTTAAGGCCCATGTCACGTTATCGCTATTGCTGCTACTGTCTATTATGACTATTATTAGGACGAATAATAACCACAGTAGGCTGAGGCGAAGCTCGGCTGGGTTTGATGACAATCAAGAAGAGCAATTGGCTGACACTGAGCGGACCAAAACGATTGATTTATTGACAACAACAACAACAACAACAAAAAACCTGGTTCAGTTCCCGTCCAAAAAGCGAACGGACAATCACCAAACTCTTGACGACGATGATTATCGACTTGTGATGTATGACAAACTGGCAGTCGTAGTTTTATGGCCGCGTGGTGTGTTTGTCAGAAACAAATTGTGCCGCAATGATTCATCAAAATGTGACAACTCGTCCGGAATGGGCGGCGAGGGAGGCCGAGAAAACCGATTGCTCATTGGATTGTTATTAGGAAAACAGCGACAGTTGGGCCCGGCGAGCGATGTTTTGATTGATTGTTGAACTAATTGTTTTTTTCTTGGACTCTTCGGTGCTGAGATGGAAGTCAAAACGGTTCGTCCACGGTTCGTGTTGCTTCGTGATAACATCACTTACAAATGCTGTTGATTGCATCAATTTACAGGATCTAAGCGCCAGCTTTCAAGCAATTCCACCTTCCTCAATGGAATCCCCTCGGAGGCATGCAAATCAAAGATTTGAATTCCACAGTTGGCATTTCCGCAAGCAAAAAGCCAAACGTTGGCCAAATTCCCCAAATTGTAGGTGGTGAGGGACAGTGCACGTCAGCGACTTCAAACAGGCAGAGAACCTCCTGCATTAGCATCATCATCAAAGCCGTGCATTTCTCTCCCTTTCGTGCTAAATTGCAAAGCAGACATTTGCAAATTCATTAGCTTTTAAATACATAAAAGCCTCATCGTTTTCAGAATTTATTTTGTCCTTCGTCCAGTGATCCAAGCAGGCGGCCACACATCGAAGTCGCCTGGTTTGTTCTGTGCCTAATGTGTATCATTTCGTGTTTGGATGGTTTTTCGTTTGCCATGTGCGTCCAAAGTCCGAGAAGTAATTTATAAGTCAGCTTTTTTTGGCATCTTAAAAAAGGGCTCTTGAAAAACTGTAGATTTCAAGACGCGCCTATAATTTAACACATGTGTTGATCGACGTGCATCAACGGGAGATTCGTGTTGAATTCGTGTCTGACGAGGACGACGCCGAATAAATTAGGCAAAATGCTGATCCTCCGAACGTCGATGATAAAAAGATGTCTGCTCTGGTCGGTTGTCGATAATCTGTTTGTCTCAGAACGGAGCTGACGACGGCGGTCATTTCGGGAAAAGGATTATGATTGACGCTTTTATTGTCGGGCGGGTTAGATCGGCTGGGTTTCGGGAAATTTGCATATTCATTTGCAGCAGACAAGGTGCTCAGGGGTGGTTTAGAATTTAAAAAAAGGCAAATGACGACTTAGGCGCATCCCAATCTATATTTGTTAGAGAAAATGAATATATAGCGTATGTGTCCTTTGACTCAGCCTAATATCAGCTGGAAACGAAATTTTAACTACTAAAATGATGGCTTACATTTGTTAAATAAGACGTTTGCTGCTCTGAACCACGAATAGTTAAGCAACATACTTTCTAAAGACGAATTCTTTTAATATGGATGCAATTTCGGTTTATAAGCACCATATTGGGTCTTTTCGTAGATGCAACCTCGTCTCATCATTTAGGTTTATTGTTAATATCTACCTTCGTAATTATTTTTTTTTATTTCTTAATGCAAGCTCAAAATGCTGTAATTGCTGTAGTCAATTTTACAAGACAAATTAAAATTAAATTACTTCAAAATATCTGCATGGTTTTCAAATTTGAACGATCGTCAATACCATTTCAAATATTAGAATTCCTAATACATCGATTTTATAACCTAAGCCAATTGTTAAAACATTACCACATAATTATACATTTCCATTTTAATTTTTAGCATTACAACCATTTTACTATGAAGTGCATACATTTCATGCAAATTTAAGCCAGATAACGCCTAAATCAATTCTGTTGTATGAAAGATTGCAAACATTGTTGTATGGCGCATGAAAGATTTCAAAGAATTTCGTTGTTTACGCTTCTTTTGGCTTGAAATTAAACGAGGGGAAATTTTATGCGCCTGTTAAAATTCATTATTTTTTTCTGTGTAGGAAAAAAGGTGTCCATAAAATTGGATCTACGGTATTCTTTTGAAATCATTGTTCATGATTCTATATGCTTGGTTCGAGTACAGCTATATCCAAGCCCTTCGCTCAATGTTCAATACATCTATTCAATTTTCATCCTACCGTACGGAATTATCAGCACTTTCTCTTCATATCGTTCATTCTAGCAAACATTACTGTCCACTCTTGGTGCCTCATGGTGATGAGCGAACATCTCCTTCTACATCATAATCGTTACTTGATCGTTCGTTTGATGAGAATTAAATTTTTAGGGTGATTCATGAGGCCAAGCCGTGCTTAGGATCGATGTGCAGGAACTTCCTGGGCCATTTTGTTCGTGACTATCCTGTCCTGCTAACACTTCAGAGGCAGATGACAGTCTGAAAATCAATTTGTGTGTGTGTGCCCCCAAAATGATTTGTCCATACATTTGAGGTAATCTTTTAAGAAAAATTGCATAAGATTTCCGAATGATTCTATGGAAAATTCTCAAACCCAACGTTTCTATAAGTATTCTTCAGAAGATTTTTGGCCTACCTCCAAGGATTCTTTCAGAAGCTTTTTCTGGCATCTCATCGGCAGTTATCAAAACATTCTTGTGTTTTTTTTTATTAAGGAATCCCTGGAGTTGTGAAGTTTTGTAATTCTGAAGGAATCTTTAGAAAACACCTGAAAGAACTACACTGATAGGCAAAATGAAGTGCTCACCTCATCATTTTCTCTCAATTATTCAACTGGTTCAAATTAAAGTAAGAACACTGTCCTTGTTTTTGATATTTTAGTTTTAATACGCTTATCAAGTTTCACTTATAGAAAAATAATTAAAAAAGAGGTCGACCTAAGGAACTAAAAAATCAATGCATTGAAAAAAAAAAACATTGACAAAAATACGTACCAACTGATTATGTTCTAATATTTTGACGTGTTATGAGCACGTAGTAGCTTCGAAAGCAATTCCCTTGTGTAAAGGGCGAACACGAATTATTGCGACACCGAAAATGTCATGCCAATTTTCTTATCATGTTTAGAATCAAACCAAAATTTTAGGGTAGTTATATACATATATTTACTTCAAAAATCAAAAGAAAAGTTAATCGAAGGAGCCTTGAGTGTAACATTTAACGCATTTTCGCTTGATGCCCTCCATCAAAGTCTTTACAGTATCATCCGGTACCAGTTTCTCAGTTTTTTTTTTCATTTTCTTAACATGTCCTTCTCGTCTTTGACTGTCTTCTTGCTCTTCCGAAGTTCCCGCTTCATCATTGCCCAGTACTGCTCCACCGGGTGCAGCTCCGGGCAGTTTGGCGGATTCATGTCCTTTGAAACAAAATGGACAGAATTGGCCTTATACCACTCCAGGACACTTTTAGAATAGTGGCATGATGCCAAATCTGGCCAAAATAGCGGAGCTTCGTCGTGCTGCTGCAAGAACGGCAAAAGGCGCTTCTCGAGGCACTCAGATTTGTAGATCTCACCATTTACTGTTCCCTTTGTCACGAAAGGCTCACTCCTCAGTCCGCAAGAGCAGATGGCCTGCCAAATGAGATATTTGGAGGCGAATTTCGACATTTTCTTCTTCTTAAATTTGTCGTCCACATAGAACTTGCTCTTGCCGGTGAAAAACTCCAACCCCGGAATTTGCTTGAAATCGGCTTTTATATACGTTTCGTCGTCCATCACACAGCAGCCATATTTTGGCAGCATCTTCTCGTAGAGCTTCCGTGCCCGAGTTTTAGCCGTTGATTGTTGCCGCTCATCGCGGTTTGGGAAGTTCTGTACCTTGTATGTATGTAGTCCAGCTCTTTTCTTTGCATTCTGGACGTAGCTCTGCGACATGCCGATCTTTTTAGCCAAATCACGGCTTGAGACGTTGGGATTTGTTTTAATCATCCGCTTCACCTTTCTCTCCGTCTTTTTGTTCTCCGGTCCCAGTTTTCTTCCAGCTCCTTTGCCGTGGTCCAACGTCAACCGCTCCTGAAACCGCTTAACACTCTGGAGACGGTTGAATGGTGAATGTTCAACATTTTTCCCAACTGTCGGTGCGACAGGTCAGGAAATTCCAGGTGTTTGGAAAGAATTTGTTCTCTCGACTCGCGTTGGTTAACCTCCATTTTCGTTGAATCGAAAAACACGACTTCGAGTTTGACAGCATGTAAACAATACACATCAATGAGAAAGTGTGCAAAATTTGGTTGATTTTTACCCAATGGTAAAAAGTTATGCCCTGTTGAATGTGTAGCAATATTTTCGTGTTCGCCCTTTATCCGAAAATTGGCGGTTCGTGATATGCAAAACGGTGAATCGCACCGGGTTGTCGCTAGGTAGTACAGAATTAGCAAGGAAGCGGTTGGAAAAGTTCCACTGAAACAAAAAACGTACGGATCAGTGTTGCATCGCCCAGGCAGAGGCAGGAAGCGCGAAACGGATACACGAACGGACACCAAGATCATGCGTGATGTAAGTAACTGTAACAAGTAACTGTCCATGAGATCCAGGAAACCCTTCAGTTTTTGGTCCAACTGTTAATCGTCGTCTTGTAGCACAGGGGCTGATAAACAAAGTTGCCCATTTATCAGCAAAGCAAACAAAGCCAAACGGTTCTGGTTTGCTATTGAGCATAGTGATAAGCCCGTAGAGTTCTGGACGGACGAATCAAAATCCGAGCTTTTTAAACGAAAGCGGTGGGTTCGTGTGTGGCGCAGTTCGGGTGAGGAGCTTCAGGAGCGCCACATCTAAGGCACGGTAAAGCATGTAGGAGGAAATCTGGGGGTGTTTTTCGTGGAGTGGAGTGGGTAGCCTCGTGAAAATCAATGAGATAATGACGACAGATTCCTACATCAACATCCTGCGAGAAAATATGAAGGTTTTCCTGATCCAGACGGGTCTTGAAGAGAAGTTCGTATTTCAGTAGAGCAACGACCCGAAGCATGCTGCCAAGAAAACCAAGTCTTCCGGTCTTGTCAGATCAAACCGCTGGAATGGCCTCAACAAAGCGCGGAACTCAACTCTCTCAAGAATTTGTGGGTGATTCTAGATGCCAAGGTTGCCAAAAATTCAACTACCCAAGCCCTGAAGCGCGCACGGGAAGAGCTTGATCCACAGCACCTAAGGAACCTGGTAGAGAGCATGCCGAAGCGCCTGCAGCTGGTCCTGAAGGCCAAAAGAGGGCAAATAAGTTATTAGAATGCTTTTCTTTCGCTCAAATTTATCTTCCCGGGAGCCAAAATTAAGTGGGCACTTATTTTTGTGACAATTATGTTTTCAATACAAATTCATTTTTGGAAAATTGGCTTTAATTTGAACCAAATAAATGAGAGAAATTTAAAAAAATGTTGAGGTGGGCATTTTGATTTGCCTATCAGTCTAACTCAGATTAAAAATTTGTTCGTTTTTTAAGGCTCAACTGTAAATCCATTATGGAGTCAATTTTTAATAAATTGGTTCTCTAACAATAGGCGTATTATTGATTCTATGTGCTCGATTCTTAAAGGCTTGTGTTGTCATGAACACTCGTGACTTTGGTGGAGGAGGAAGGAAGAGGGGAGGGTGACATGTGCCCCCATATTGGCATGAAATCCTATATCCAATCCAATTTTAATTATATATTATATTCATATGTGTTTCCTTCATAACGATTATACTCCTCCTTGTCCGACGCTTTAATCTGGTTTGTATCTATACTTTAATAAACTTTCTACCTAGCAGCTACCTTGAACAAAATTAACAAACCACATGCTTACCTTGAAAGCATACGTTAGGTACTTATAAAAAAATTGGAAGACGACACTTTTCGGATTTTTTATTATTTTTGTATGAAAACAAGTGGCGAGCCAATAGTTTTTCAAGCATTACTCAAAAACAAAAACAAAAATCCATCACCAAAATTTCAGCAGAGCTAGCTTATGAATTAATAGACAAGATAAGAATGAATCCTAGAGGGTTTGAGCTGTTTAGTGGAATGCCTGTAACTAGAAATTAGAAGAAAAAATAGTATTCTCCATTTAATTCCAACTACATTGTAGACGAAATACGCGTATCTGTCGAAGATAAGCAAAGGTAGTTGGAATTAAATGGAGAATACTAATTTTTCTTCTAATTTCTAGTTAAGAAAAGAATGTTTTCAAAAAATTTCGAGAACGATTTTTTCGGCTTTTTCAAGCAGTTTTCCTTTTCTGTGGAAAAAAAGTTTTTTAGGAAAACTGGCAGCCCTGGATTTTTTTATATTGGGTTTTTTTTGTTCATATATCAATAAACCCTAGGCGTGGACAAAGTTTCGTCATTGTCAGGTCTTGGAGAACCCGAACGAAAACCTACTGTCGTCTTCGAGGGCATCCAAGGGTGCCTCAGCTTGCAACATTGGAGAGAAACAGTGGTCGCGTTAAGCGCATAGACACCAATCGACATTACATATGAGAGTTAACTGAACAAGAAGTCATCAAGTTGGTGTATAGTCCAACCAACGCAATGGTCGCTGATGTACTATATTATCAATCCATTTGGACCTACCGGAACGCAGAAATTCATCGATCAAGTTGAGTTGAAACCTTAGACTCGGTGTTCATCAGTGATGGGGTATGATGAGCACCTCGTTATCAACGTACCTTGCCAAAAGCATACTTTGTAGAGAAAAATAATTTGTTCAACCTTATTAACCTATGAGCGGTGCCAGCCTGTTGATCTGAACGCGTTACAAAAGAGTGATATTTTTGTGAACCAGTTGTTTTAGCGTTAATTTAATTGCACTGGCCGGTGGCCACCCACGGATCACTCGCGAATTAATAAGGTCTGTTTCGGACTCGTTTAAAAGATCTATTTATCTATTTCACTGTTTCTATTTCACTGTTTGAACACCGAGTTTATGGGCAGAAGCGGACTGTATATTTTAAATCGACCGATGCAACCGGAGTGCGGGAGATAACTGACTTATCGTTATCTACGAATGTGCTTTATTAGGCAAATCAATCTGCTGCCGAAGATCTACCACCACAGTCTCTCTCAGTGGCTGTTATCATGAGCACACATCTTATAATTGTACGATACGAGAACAGAGAGATCGATGCTATGGCAATCTGAGTGGCATTGGGATACAATCGCCTGGTGAGTTCTGCATCGGGTTATCTAACTATACCTAACATACCGGCGGCCTTGAGTTTACTCAACAAAAACTTAATAATAATTTTACAACAATGAGCAATAGTGGGTTCACGACAGAAGAAATGCTAACATTTTGTTCTAATTAATCACAAATGGCAAGAACGGTTATTAATAATAAACGGCAAGATAACATAATCCTCTCCCAGCAAGGCTAACTTCTGCTGCGCTATCTTCTGCATACAACCTTGGTTTCCGAAACTGGTTGAAACGAATGACTGCTCGAACTCAAGGGATTTCCTGATGACGACGTCCACATTACCTAACACGATAAATCCGTGCACTGATATATCACGTTCGGTAGTGTTGAGGTCCGATACGGAGACTGCAGCTCGATGGTCAAGTGTTCCAATCCTGCGGAAGATAAACACGGCTGTAATCCAGTACATGGGTTACAGAGACGAAACGTAACTCATGGTTCGGCCCCCTGGCGATAAAACGGATGAAGATCCATTAAGTGCCAAAGTTTGCCCCATGGGGGCGATAAATACTCAACTGATGGGCAGCCACTTGCTGCTGATGATCGGATGATTGGATTCAATGACGATAGGAACGCTGTCCAGCTGACATTATTTGACGTTGAGACGACATCTCGTGATCGACGAATCTTCTCCATTGGGCTAGGATGTACAAATGGCTAGCGGGTCTCACACCTCTGATGACAAAAAAGAAAGCAGTAGGTTCAAACAGAACACTCACATGGAGTAACATAACTTGAGGGTAGCCCCCAGGCATCCACGACCAGAATTTGTCGTCAGCTGCCTAAACTGCCCCAAATGGGGGCTGAAATACTTATTTCGAATTTTGATGCTAGATTATCTATTGAGGTTCTTCTTCGTGCGGTAGATTGTCCCGAATGGGGAGAATACAAATCTTCTGGATACCTCGGCGAAACGTTCCATACTGCGTCCGAACGGTTACCACTCTTATGATACCATCGGCTCCAGGGTGAATCTCCGTCACGCGTCCCAGTGGCCACTGCAGCGGAGGAAGTTTATCCTCCTTAACAAGTACCATCGTTCCGATATGAAGATTGTCCCTTCTCCTTGTCCATTTGTTCCTGTTGTGGAGATCTGACAGGTACTCAGTTGACCAACGCTTCCATATCACCTGACTGAATTGCTGCACTCGTTGCCATCTGCTCAATCGGTTTTCCGAAATTCCTGCAAGACCGGGCTCCGCAATCGCCGTAAGCGGACGTTGAACCAGAAAATGTCCAGGAGTTAAAGCTTCTAAGTCTCTGTGATCGTTACTAAGTGGAGTAATCGGCCTCGAATTGAGACAGGCCTCGATCTGGGTAACAACAGTGAGCATCTCATCTGAACGAAGTACAGTGTTGCCGATGACTCTCCTCATGTGGCCTTTAAGGGATTTAACGGCCGCTTCCCATAGTCCACCGAAGTTCGGTGACATGGCAAGAATGAACCTAAGATAGATTAACTCTTTCGCTGTCTCGGTGACTACTGCATTGCGGAACTGTTGCGTTCGGAATAATTGATACAACTCGTTGATTTCTCTTCGTGCTCCGACGAAATTGATAGCTCTGTTACAGAAAATGACTTCAGGTTTTCCACGCCGTGCAATGAATCTCCCTAGAGCAGCCGAAAATGCACTTGTAGTGAGATCTGCCACCATCTCTATGTGAACTGCCTTGACTACTAGACAGACGAATATGCACAGATAGCATTTTATCGGTGCTGCTTTACGTGATGCTTGTCGGATGTGAAAAGGACCACAGTAGTCAATTCCAACACGAAGAAATGCAGGAGCAGGAGTCACACGCTCCTTCGGCAGTTGGCCCATTAGTTGTTCGTGAACTTGCGGACGAGCTCTGAAGCATCGTACACATTCGTGCACGACCTTTCGAGCCAGGTTTCTTCCGACAATGGCCAGAATCTCTCCTTCATGCTCGAAAGCATCAGTTGAGGTCCTGCGTGGAGAAGTCTATGATGATAGTCAACCATGACGAGCTTCGTCAATGGATGGTTACTATCCAATACCATCGGATGTTTTCTATTAAACGACACTGAAGCATTGCACAGTCTTCCGTCTACACGAATCACTCCATCTAACAGCTCAGGATCCTTTGAGTGTAATCTGGACCCTGGTTTCACTTCTCCTTTTGCTGCTAAATCCGATAAGTCAACCGGAAAACACTCCAACTGAGCTAACTTTACTAAGCATATCATCGCTTCTTCGTGTTCCTTCGCACTGAGTACTCCTGTTTTCCTAAAGATTCGGTTTGTTATCCGGCAGTTGTGCGCGAAGCGTAGTATCCAAGCTGACATTCGAATCAGTTTGAGAAGCGACGAATACCGACAAAAGATTTCGTTGGGTGGTAAAATCTGCAATGCTGCCGCAACTAACGGCTTTTCCTCCAAAGTAACTGAGTCGAATTGCTGATCAGACGTTCTTTCCATTATCGGCCAAGCACTTGAATCCTCTTGAAGCCACATGGGCCCATTCCACCACACCGAACATTCGGCAAGTTGCAGCGGTGTCACGCCGCGAGAAATAATGTCGGTGGGGTTCTCGACGTCCAGGTACATGGTTCCACACACCCTCGCGTGTAATGTGCTGAATCTCCGACACTCTATTGGAGACAAAAAGCTTGCCATCTAGAAGGATGAGATGAAAGCCAACACTTCACAATTGTCGAATCGGTCCAGAAGAAGGATCTTGATGGAATCTGGATACTCTGCGTCACAGTTTCATACAAATGTGCCAACAGTAAGGCGGATGATAATTCCAATCTGGGTATTGACTGTTTCTTCTTCCGCTTGCTTAAATCCTCCAACGGTGCCACCTTGGATTTGGCCATCACTAGTCGTACCGTAATCTTTCCATCCCGGGTAACACATCGCAAGTAGATCGCTGCTCCGTACGCCTTTTCTGAGGCATCACAGAATCCGTGAAGTTCGCATGAGATCACATTATCATCGGATACAATCCAGCGGGGAACGGAAACTGCATCAAGTCGATCCAAATTTGTTCTGAAATCTAACCATTGTGATTGCAGGTCTGCGCTTAACGGTTCATCCCAAGAATACTTCCGTTTCAGAGTTCTTGGAGAAACATTTTCGCCTGCACGATCACAGGTCCTGCTAAGCCATAAGGATCGAATAAGCGTGCGGAATCTGATAGTACGATACGCTGCGTAATTGGCAATGATAGCTTCCAGTGGGGCATCTTAAACCAGAAGTTATCCGTCGAAGGCTCCCAAGTTAGGCCAAGTGTTTTGATGGTAGGCGACGAATCGATATCTAGAAACTCTCGTTTGTCGCGCAAGTAACTGGGGACAACTTTCAGGATCGCTGGCTGATTTGAGTGCCACTTTCGGAGATTGAAACCGGCAGAGCTGAGAAGTGACAGAACATCCTTGCACAGTTTTTGTCCGTCTTCAACTGATTTTGCACCAGCTAGCATATCGTCGACATAGAAGTTGTGTTTGATGACAACTGCTGCTGCTGGAGATGACTTGTCTCCTTCCTCTGCGCACCTTTTTAAACTCCTGGTGGCCAAGTATGGCGCCGACGATGTGCCGTAAGTAACGGTTGTCAATTGATACGTTCGAAATGGTTGATCATCAGACTCTCGCCAAAGGATTCTTTGCAGTGGTTGGTCCTGTTCGACTATGTTGATCATGCGATACATTTTTTCCACATCTCCGACAATCGCATACTTGTGGAGTCAAAAGCGAATGAGAATGGACAGCAGATCATCTTGGACCACCGGTCCCACCATAAGTATGTCATTCAGGGAAACTCCTGAGTCTGATGCACACGAAGCGTCGAAGCTTCGTCGTGGTACTATCCGGTTTCATGACGGCATGATGGGGCAAATAGTAGCTGTATCGTGGTTCTTTCTCATCATCATGGACTTCCCTCATGTGGCCCATCAGCAAGTACTCGTGAATAAATGCTGTGCCATGAACCGCTTGGTCGCGATCGTCTTCGATTCTCCCAATCGCTCCATCATATATTCTTTCTTGGGCAGGCTGACCCGATACTTGCCGTCAGCATCCCTTGTTGTAGTCTGTTCGAAGATAGCTTCACACGTCGTTTCTTCGATTGAGAGACAGCTCTTCGTTCGACACGATTCTAATTCCCAGAAGTGTGCGAGCTGTTCGTGGATCTCTTCGGTAGTAACTGAAACGGTGACTGCGCTGAACGTACTGACAGGATTATCAATAATTTCTCCAGCAACTATCCAGCCGACCTCTGTATTACACAGGAGCGGACCAGCATTCGAAAGTTTCACTCGTTCGCTCAACAGCATCTCGTAGAAGACTGAAACTCCCAAAATCACATCCACAGTACTAGATTCGTGGAATTCCGGATCAGCAAGACGGATATCGGCAGGTAGCTTCCACGTACTGATGTCAATGCTCTGCTGCGGCAGGTTTAACGTAATTCGAGGTAATACGTAGAATTTAATTTCTGCGGTTTCGAAAGATGAGTAGCGTGACAAGATTCGCGCTAACACTGATTGTTTGGACACCGACGTTGAACCACCGACTCCATTCACCGGAAATTTCTCTTTAAAACGCTTGAAATTTAACCTTTGTTACAGATTCTCCGTAATCATACATATTTGGGAACCATTATCCAGTAACGCACGTGCAATAACCGTATTTCCTCATCTATCGGCGAGTTTCACGAGCGCGGTTGACAGTAGTGTAGTATTTCGATGACTTCGAATGTTATGTGAAGTAGCAGTGTGGTGAGCACTTGTTGTAGTGTTAGTGGGAGGTGGCTGTCGTGTATGTTGCGAGGAAGTGTTTTGGACTGGAGGTGTATGTGGATTAGATTGAGTATTATTTGTCCGGGATTGGCCCTGAGATTGCATTTGCGATTGCCCTTGAGACTGTGGGCGAGACTGTGGTTGAGCGTTCGCGTTCGCGCTTTGAGCCTGTTCGGGTTATTCTGCGGTTGTTGCTGCATACTAGATGATGATGGATAATGCGGATGCAGCAAATGATGATGACGTTGACCACATTTTGCACATGGACGTCCGGAACAATCTGCAACAAAATGACCAGCGGAAAGACAATTTAGGCAGAATCCGAGTTTGCGAATGGCCATTCTTCGGTCTACCACTCTCATTTTTCCAAAACGACGACAGTATTCGATGCTATGTTGTCCACCATTGCAAATTGGACAACTGCTAGTATCCGGTACAAAGGAGTGCACAGCAGAGCCTTTAAACGGTCGTCTTTGTTCAAATCCACTCCGAGCTGATGTGGAATGGAGAATAGCACAGTGTTGCTCCAGAAATTCCGTCATTGCAACGTACTGCGGAATATCCTTGGATGCATGGTGCGTTTCCCAATGGCGGAGAGTTGCGCTATCGAGCTTCTGCGATATCATGAACGCCAGAAGTGTACTCCAATTCCCTGTGTTCTCACCTAACTTTTCCAATTGTTGTAGATTGACCTTGAACGTCATAAGGATGTTGTTCAGGGCATCAAATGATTCAACTCTCATCGCTGGAACTGCAAATATCGCCTTCAGGTGTTCTTGTGCTATCAGCTTGTGATTCTCGTATTTCGTCTCGAGAATGGTCCAAGCAATGTTGTAGGTTGCAACGGTGACTTGAACTTGATTGATTTGAAGTAAAGCCTCGTCGCGCAAAGAAGCTCTCAAGTAGTTGAACTTATTCATTGTATTCAAGTCGTCATTGTTGTGGATCAATGATTTGAAATTGTCACGAAAATTGATCCACTCTTGTAGTTTTCCGGAAAACGAAGGTAACTTCAGCTCTGGGTATTTCATACGAGATGTTTGAATGGTGTTTGTTACAATTGGATCGCGTTCTGCAACAATACCACGAACCTTCGGACAGAAACCAAGCAGCGCAGATTTCAGACGAAAGTAAAGATTCTCAAAGTCTTTATAGGCACGAACACTATCTGTACGAGCATCAGCGTTGGTAGCGGCATCTTCATCACCAGCACTTTCGTACGTTTCAGCAGCTTCAGCATCGTCTAGTATCACGTCGATCTTTACTCGAACAGTGCAAAACTTATCGAAAATTTCATCCAGTTTGCTTAAACGAAGTTCAACAACATTTTTATCGCGATCCTCTTGATAATCGTCCACAAACTCTTGAACGTTCTCTAACGACACTTTCAATTGCCTCTCCAACTTCAACAATTGCCTCAGGTCACAGGCTGGCATCTTTAGAAATTTGACACTATTATACAACACTTCACGATAACACAGAATCACTCCGAGGCCTCAAGCAGAACGAATTGACAGAGTAGACAGCTCAATATTCAAAGTGTGGTAACTTTACATATGGCAAATCTCATAGGTGCCAAGCATTAAATCATCAACCGGAGAACTCAAAATACATCCTCCAAAACTTCAATTTAATTTTAATTTTGATTCGCAAGCTGATACAGCAAACAGAGCAATGCTCATGTATTTGGCAAGCGGTATATTCAAACTAGGCCAAATTTAGCCACCTCAACCACGCTATCAAACACACAACCACGCACACTAGCTACTTATCTGAAACCTTGATGAAAGGTGGTAGTCCTCCAAGTGGGAATAATGATGAAAACAGCATCCAGGAATCAAATCAGCAACTCGCAATTTGTGGCACAAAGTAGCAGTCAATTATCACACACGGCACATGTCTTACAATTCGATACACAATTCTAGTTCGAGTACGCAAGAATAATGACGAGATCACAGTTCACTGATCTTGCAACGAGTGCACTGACCCACCGCACAATAAGTACAATACAATGTACTTAAACAACAAGCACAATTCAATATGTGACTCCGCGAAATGGCCTATCCGGCTCGAAGGACCAAATGTTTTAGCGTTAATTTAATTGCACTGGCCGGTGGCCACCCACGGATCACTCGCGAATTAATAAGGTCTGTTTCGGACTCGTTTAAAAGATCTATTTATCTATTTCACTGTTTCTATTTCACTGTTTGAACACCGAGTTTATGGGCAGAAGCGGACTGTATATTTTAAATCGACCGATGCAACCGGAGTGCGGGAGATAACTGACTTATCGTTATCTACGAATGTGCTTTATTAGGCAAATCAATCTGCTGCCGAAGATCTACCACCACAGTCTCTCTCAGTGGCTGTTATCATGAGCACACATCTTATAATTGTACGATACGAGAACAGAGAGATCGATGCTATGGCAATCTGAGTGGCATTGGGATACAATCGCCTGGTGAGTTCTGCATCGGGTTATCTAACTATACCTAACACCAGTAATCATTTAAGTTTGCTGAAAGATATTGCTCCATTCTGTAGTTCCCTGTTTATAGTCTTCATAAGATACATAACAAAATTACATTTTCGTTATGCAATCATTATTATTCTGATTGGTCAAATCATATAATTCTTTTGCAATTTGTTATTGGGTGTTTATGTCCTTTAGCTATAGTTGCGTTTCTTGCCATTCAGATGGAGTTTGCTCATTTACACTTCCGATCCGCTTCCTAGCATCTTGCTAAGAAGTACCTGGTGGCCAGTCCCCCACCGATAATTTTGGTAGACCGACTGCTTAGAATTATCTCAAATTATAATATTCCGCCCACTATATCACAAAATATTGCAAGTAGTTGAACGGATTGGAGATAAGGAAAGCATTGGGTATAGGACCAAGTCTCCCCCGGTTGGTACCAAATTAATGAGCGTAGGAATCAATAGAATCAATATCAGTTACTAATGCTATGAGGGGTCACCAACCGGAGGGGCGGCCCAACCTGTCTTATCTCTATTTGTAAGATATTCACAGAAAAGAGGGCATGCCTCTATGACCACGAAGCTGGAGGAATCCTCATTTATCCGGAGGCAGAATAGTTATCAAGAGCATACAAAACCAGGACGAGAACAATAAGGACTTGAACAAGAAGTAAACAGAAAAGGAAAGAAACAACGAAGATTGGTAAGAATGTTACAATTTGACTTATTATATACATAAAACCATAACTAAATATGCGCCAGAATAAAAAAAAACTGAATATTGATTCTGGATGTGTGAAACAGGCATTCTCGAAAGACTAAAATATTTACCTGCACTTAGTAATTCAGAAAAAGCACCAAAAAATGAAAAAAGTGCCACTAAATTATTAAGGCCTGTGCCAACAAATAATGTGTGATCAGCATTAAAAAATTAGGAATGAGCAATAAAAGATGAGAAAAGATCTTCGGATAATCTAATTGTGACCGGTAAATCTGTCAAATAAAGCAACAGCTATTAGTATATGTGCAATTAAATATGGCAGTATTTCCGCCAAATTATGTAATTTGAGCACTAAACTATTCGCATATGTCTTTCAATTTTATTGGATTTTCCCATAAAAACAGTAAAATGAGCAATGGATAAATAAATAACCATATAAATATCCATTGCTCATTTTACTGTTTTTATGGGAAAATCAACAAAATCAAAAGACATATGCGAATGGTTTAGTGCTCAAATACATAATTTACGGAAGTACTGCCATATTTAATTGCACATATACTAATAGCTGTTGCTATGTTGACGATTTACCGGTCACAATTAGATTATCGAAGATCTTTTCTCATCTTTTATTGCTCATTCAATTTTTGTGCTGATCACACATTATTGTTGGCACAGGCCTAATAATTTAGTGGCACTTTTTCATTTTTTATTGCTCAAATCTCTCTTTTAATTGATGATTAATTATGCTGCCATTCTCGAAATGGGTCGTTGGAACTGCAATAGATCACCTTTTATCTTCAGGGCTAAAAGTGTTTGCACCTATAGATAGCATAATGTCAAAAATAGGTGCAAACAAATTTCTTCCATAAAAGCACTGCCGGTCAGTGGAAGGTGAATAACACACACACACACACACACACACACACACACACACACACACACACACACACACACACACACACACACACATACTTGCGTTTCTTGGTATTCGTTTTAATGCATTTATGCTTTGTTTTGATTTGAATTTACAAAATTTTAGAATCGAAAAATAAAATTTTGAGAAATGCACAGAAAGTTGATGTTCTACAATCTTTTTTCCCTGACATTTCTCCATCCTGAAGTCTAAGCTTAAATTTGCGTAGCAACTGCAAGTTCTTTTAGTCAAGAAATTAATAAAATCAAAGAATTGTTTTTGGAGATATTCAAATTTTCATGTTAATTGACAATTATTTTTTTCCGAATTTTGTTTTTCTCATTGTGTATTTTTTTCAAAACCTCCACACATAGGGTCAAAACTTGTTCCTTGACAGTTTTTTTTTGTGCAACCAAAGATCTACAAAATTTTGATTGAAGCGCTATTCAAAATGCTTACGCCCTTTTTAAAACTGACTCTTGAATCACAACATTCTATGTTAGCACAGGAAATGCTCAGTCTCTTAAGCCAAACTCGTATACAAAGTTTCGTTTAAAAAATAATATCGAAAATAATTTTTCATATTTCCAGGTAATTTCACCTGAAAACGCTCCTATAGACTGTTCCAGAAACTATAAGCACACTTTCAAAATAACAAAAAAGTCATGTTGTTTTTTAGTTTTAATAATTTTATTTGGCAAATGATATTTGTATTTGTGTATTATATGATATTTCACTCTCGTTTTATCAAAATATTTAGTCATAGCCAAGACTCCTAACTTTTCCTCGGTGGTACTTCCCACCTTTTTGACCACTTTTGGTCAATCTTTTTTAAATTTTTGGATGGCGACCGCTGGTTTTATGAATTTTCGAAGCTTTGCTTTGGGTACCTTTTTTACATTGTACTTTTTGTACGTATGATATTGACTTCCCAACGTTGCGAGGCACTTTTCGCACAGAAAGATTTTTCTCAATCATGGCTACAACCTTTGTATCCAAGTGCATGTTATTTTTGAATCGGTTGTGTTTTTAGTATTCGTGTTGGGTTTGCAGGATTAGTTGGATGTTTTTTTTTAATATTTTAAATGTAAAAACCAAAATGTAAAAGTTTGTATTAGTAGGGTTAGCTCAATGTCGATTTTTAAGATATTTTTTTTTTGAATAAATTTAAAATTATGTTTGATGGTAACAAGACTGAAAGGGTGTCGTGGTCAACTGTGGGAAGAAAATTGAATGGGTGAAGAATATGAATACGGATGGGTGGTGATCAAGAAGGAAAATGGAGAAAATATGGAACGGGAAGAAAATGAAATGACAAACGGAGGGCTCCTTTTGATTGAGATCGTCAAGCATTGATCATTAGTAAACCGGCGTGCGTACGATTTTAACGTGAGTGCAAAAACCCAAACGTGTTGAACCCAAAAGTACAGCGCTTTCAAAAAACAGCCCACTGATTGTTCAGGTAATAATCGCCCTTTGTCCTTCAGGACCTTTTTGTTTTATTGTTGTTCCACAGAGTCACGAGCGGCACGAGTCGACCAAGATAGTTCAGGCTGTCTTGGTCTAGTAGTCAAAGACGACCAATATCCTCGGACTATGTCCTAATTTTAAAGGAGGACTTACCCTTCTCGGTGTGGCCAATACGGTCTCGTCCATGGTCATTCGATCGAGTCAACGAAGGAGGACGCCTTTGACCCATAAAAAGCTACAACCGGTAGCTTCACCTTTTGCGAGCCGCCATCGCAACCCACGAACCCAATCCCAAACCCCGCCATATAATCAGTCGCCATTGTATTGGGACAATCAAGTCCCCGTTCCGCCATTGTGGAAGGACAATCCAGCGCCCAAGCCACCGATCCATCATCGTGGTCAACGATTGCCAACGCCATCAACGTAGATCACCATCATCCGCGAGCGCTCGCCATCGTCCTGCAACAGAACCCACAATAGCCCAATAGAACTTGTAGTTCCGTGAAATAATAAAATCCTAGACTTTTCAACCCGCACACTTAAGCTTCCATTCTTTCAATAGTCCTGTTCACAATAAGCACTCCACAGTTTCTGCACCTTTTATTCCGCGTGCCCCTCCGAATTACCCCGTAGCATGCCGGCCGTGTGACTCAGTTCAGGGGTCTCATGCTACTGAGCTAGTTATCCGGGAGTCTTGGTCGAGCCAGAGTAAGTCTCGTTGAGTCTCACCTTCTTGTCCATTTGTCGGAAGCATACTTTTCAAGTTGTTCCACTTACAACCTTCCGATCCACAGTTAAGCGTTGGTCAAATGATTTGAAAACTGATATCACGGTAGTCTTCGGCAGTTTTAGTTTCTCGCGTACCGATAAATTCGTATTTTGATGCCGTTCCATTTTACTGAATGTTTCAAGCATGTAAACAGGTTGTACCACAAAATAGAGTGAAGAGTTTCAGCTGTCATACAGGTGAAACGTTTCAGCGATCCGTGAAATAATTCAAAATCTGCACTGAAAGAAAAGTGTCCGAAATTTAACGTGGACAGGCTTTATTTACGTTCAAAAGCTGACAGCTTTTCATGACAATTCTTGTTTTTCCAATTTGCCACTCAGATTTTATCCAACATTAAAATTTGATCTACAGGAAGGATAGTTCTACAGGAAGACAGGAAGGAACTCTGCCAAAACAATAATCAGTCAGAAATGTTGACAAGCCAAAAAACTTTCTGCCACCTGTGGTTGTTACTTTTTGTACCTTAGAAAAATTGAAAAGCAAAGATTTGTGAGAACTTTCAATCTTGATGTTTACAGCCCATCTTACAGCAAGACATAAATTACCGAACCAATCGCGTGTCGCCAGTCCATAAAACATGCTCTAGCATTTCCTCGCCCATATAAAGTAAATGAAGGAAAATCAATCGCTGCTCCATGGTCTCCATCTCTACATCGACTAGGGAGACGTGCCCACTTATTGATTTATTCGATAAACGTCGACCTAATCAAATTAATGCATTCCGTCACCCGGGAAGTCACGTCCATCATGTGGACAAACCGAGTGCTACCGGCGAGGCACGTAGGTTCGGAGCTCTAATTGCTAGGACAAACCGGCATTACGAACGAAAAATCAAAAAGTCACCTCCGTTGACCAATTAGCACTTCCTTCCAGTGTTGCGGAGGTCCTTTTTCTGCTCTCTGGGAGGTCTCTCCTCCCTTCCTAGTCGCCTAGGAAGCCGGGTGACAAACGGTTACGTCAACAACCAAGCGGAACAAAATTCCAACTGCACCGTTGAAGTGCTTCTTGAATTTGGCCCGGGTCGATAGCTGAAGAAGGTATCGTTTCCCGGTAATGATGACGGAGACAATTTCGGCTCTTGAAAAAGCAAAAGACGTTCGGCTGTTTACTTTTCCCTTCTCCCGTCACTAGCAGTTGAAAGCGTCAAACGAAGAGACAAATTTACATTAGAATACAATCGAACCGTGCTTTTCGTTTCGTTTCGTTCGTTCGACGGTGGTGCAGAAACTCCTTATCGGAGAATGAGTCGTTGTTAAGAAGTTGAAACTTTTTTTTTCTTTCTTTCGAGAAAAGAGTTTGTTTACATTCCAAACAGAGGAAAAAGTCACCTCCAGAGGGCTGGCTCCTGAAGAGTTTCAGAAGAAAAGAGCCCAAATTGTTGGTGTCGTAGGGATTTCGGTTCTGTTATTTTTCATTTTCGTCTGGTTCGGTGAAGTTTTCGGGCACAGAAGGGAGACACTATTTGCATAAATGCTTAACGAAAAGAATCTTCCGGGGAATTCTCGGCTGGAGAAGGGTTTAAGTGGTATTTTAACTTGCAACAAATTTGATGATTATTAAGAAGCTGTGTTGGGAAGAGTGTTTCTTAATAGCTCCTTGGATTTGAACAAAATCAGCTAGGAAATCGTTGCTATATCAAGGCATGCCATGACTGACGAAAACAACCTTCGTGTCGCTCGGAATAAGAAAAATAAATGAAATTATATGTTTGTTTCCAATCAAATCATAACAACATCAGCCGTATTCGATCCAAGTGACTTTAATTTATATTATTTTTTTCCGTCGGCCTATTTTCTCACATGGCGACAATCACCGATGCCAAGGAGACGACTCCACCACCTGGACCCTACCTAACGACTCATGACTATGAGCCGGGACCAACGGCTTTACTTAATTTCCGAAGGAAGACGTGACCAGATTTTTTCGCCTCAGAAAAACCACCGACGTCGGCTGGGATTGAACCCAGACCCACTGGGATGCCAAGTAGCAGTCACGCTTACCACTATACCACTACACCACCACTGCGCCACGACGCGGTTGTTCTTGGCGGTGGCGGCGGCGGCATAAATTTCCCCTTAACATTTACTCCTGCTTATTCCTTTTAACTGTTTGGCTTACACGTGCAATGTTAAAACTAAAGGATCATTTCAATTCTTATATTTTGATAGAAAGCCGAGATATCCATAGTGTTATATGACTCAGGTCGATGAATTGACGTGGAACAGTGTGTGTACAAATATATGAGATTTAACATTATAGAATTTGTTCATCACAAGTCGACGGGAAATTCGACTTATGTCTTTATTAATAACCAGTTTCAGAAGCGTAAATATAAGTAATTACCAAATAGAATCAATTATTATGCAATTATGGGAAAGTGCTCTAATGTGGATCTTAAATTTGGCCTATCGGTATAATTTGCCTGTCTTTAATTTTTATGTAAGGGGCTATTCATAAACCACGTAAACTTATTTGGGGTTCCGTTTGAACAAAGTCTAAAGACGCTCCATACAAAAATTCAAAAAACAGTATGGAAAAATGTCAATGTGGGGGCCCCCCTGATTGTCAAAAATAAGTCTACGGGGTTTATGCACAGGCCCTAAGAGGGACACCCTTTGCTCTGAACTGGCCGGCTTGACGTGCCGCTAGGACTCAATAAGGGTTCTTTGTGCTGAAAAGTTTAGATTTTAATATCTAAAATCTTTAAATCTAAAAATCTTAAAATCTCAAAACCTAAATATCTAAATATCTAAAAATTCTCAATTTTCCTTTAATTCTAAATATCTAAAAATCTAAAAATCTAAAAACCTAAAATCTAAATATCTGAAAACCTAAAAATCTGAAAATTTAAAAATCTAAAAATCTGAAAATTTAAAAATCTAAAAATCTAAAAACCTAAATATCTAAATATCTAAAAATCTTAAAATCTACACCTCTAAAAATTTAAAATTTTACAATCTAAAAATCTAATAACCTAAACATCTAGAAAATCTAAAACTCTTTGAATCAAAATATCTAAAAATCTAAAATTCTAAAAACTTAAAATCTAAGTATCTAAAAATCTAAAAATTTGAAATCTATAAATCTGAAAACCTAAATATCTTAATATCTAAAAATTCAAAATCTTAAAATCAACATCTAAACATTTTAAATTTTAAAATCTAAAAATCTGAATATCTTAAATCTAAAAATCCAAAAATTTAAAAATCAGAAAATTTGAAATCTATAAATCTAAAAACCTAAATATCTTAATATCTAAAAATTAAAAATATTAAAATCAACACCTCTAACAATTTTAAATTTTAAAATCTAAATATCCAAAAATCTTAATATCTAAAAATCCTAAAATCTAAATATCTATTTCTCTTAAAATCTAAAAATCTAAAAATTTAAAAATCTAAAAATCTTAAAATCTAAAAATTCACAAATCTAAAAATCTTAACATCTCAAAGTCTATGTATCTAAAAATCTTTAAATCTAAAAATTTAAAAATCTTAAACATCTAAAAATCTTGAAATCGAAAAATCTAAACATCTAAAAATCTAAAAGTCCAAATATTTTGAAATCTTAAAATCTTAATATCTAAAAATCTTAAAATCTATAATGAATAAAAAATCTATAAAAATCTTAAACCTCTAAAAATTCTTAAATCCTTAAAATCTTAAAATCTAAAATCTTAAAATCTAAAAATCTTAAAATCTTAAAAATCTTAAAATCTTAAAATCTTAAAATCTAAAAATCTTAAAATCTTAAAAATCTTAAAATCTTAAAATCTTAAAATCTTAAAAATCTAAAAATCTGAAAATCTTAAAATCTAAAAATCTTAAACTCATTAATTCAAATCTTAAAATCTTAAATTTTAAAATCTTAAAATCTTAAAATCTTAAAATCTTAAAATCTTAAAATCTTAAACTTAAATCTAAAAATCTAAAAATCTAAAAATCTTAAAATCTTAAAATCTAAAAATCTTAAAAATCTTAATATCTTAAAATCTTAAAAATCTTAAAATCTTAAAATCTTAAAATCTTAAAATCTAAAAATCTTAAAATCTAAAAATCTAAAAATCTAAAAAATTTAAAAATCTAAAAATCTGAAAATTTAAAAATCTAAAAATCTAAAAATCTAAAAACCTATATATCTTAATATCTTAAAAATCTTAAAATCTTCAGATCTAAAAATCTTAATTTTTAAATCTAAAAATCTTAAAAATCTAAATATCTTAAAATCTAAAAATCTAAAAATCTAAAAATCTGAAACTAAATATCTAAATATCTAAAAATTTTCGTTTATAAAATCTAATAAATCTCAAAATCTAAAGTATCTAAAAATCTAAAATTCTTTGCATCTAAATATCTGAAAATCTAAAAATCTAAATACCTAAAATCTAGGTATCTAAAATCTAAAAATCTGAAAATTTAAAAATATTAAAATCTGAAAATTAAAATCTATAAAATTAAAAATCTAAATATCTGAAAAATATTAAAAATCTACAACTCTAAAACATTGAAATTTTAAAATCTAAAAATCTAAAAATCTTAAAATCTGAAAATCTGAAAATCTAGATATCTAAAACTCTAAAATCTAAAAATTTAAAAATCTCAAAATCTAAAAATCCAAAAATCTAAAAAATCTAAATATCTTAATAATCTTAAAGATCTATACATCTAAAAATTTTGAATCTAAAAATCTAAAAATCTAAGCATCTGCAAATCTTAAAACCTCAAAACCTAAGCATCTAAAACTCTTAAAATCTAAATATTTTGAAATCCTAAAATCTTAATATCTAAAAATCCTTAAATCTTAATATTTAAAAAACCTTAAAATCTAAAAATATAAAAATTCTGAAACCTTAAAATCTTAAAATCCTAAAATTTTAAAATCTTGAAATCTTAAAAAATCTTAAAATCTTAAAATCTTAAAATCTAAAAATCTTAAAATCTTAAAATCTTAAAATCTTAAAAATCTTAAAATCTAAAATATCTAAATTCAAAAAAGTTAAAATCTTAATATCAATGAAACAATTTCTAAAAATCTAAAAACTTAAAAATCTTAAAATCTAAAAATCTAATTATCTGAAAATCTTTAAATCTCAAAACCTAAGTATCTAAATATCAAAAAAATTTAAATCTTAAAATCTAAATACCTAAAAATCTAAAATTCTTTAAATCTAAATATCTAAAAATCTAAAAATCTTAAAATCTAAAATCTATAAAATTTAAAATTCTAAAAATCTAAATATCTGAAAATCTAAAAAATCTGAAAATCTAAAATCTAAATATCTAAATATCTAAATATATTAAAAATCTAAAAATCTAGAATCTAAATACCTGAAAATTTTAATATTTAATATCTAAAAATCTAAAAATCTTTAAATCTATTTAACTAAAAATCTAAATAGCTTAAAATCTGAAAATCTTAAAAATCTGAAAGTCAAATATATTAAAATTCAAATATCTAAAAATCTTAATATATTCACATCTAAAAATCTAAGTATCTAAAAATTTTAAATCTGAAAATCTAAAAATCTAAACATCTGAAAATATTAAATACCTTAAAACCTAAAAATCTAAATATCTTAAAATCCAAATTTTTTGAAATCCTAAAATCTTAATATTTTAAAATCTTAAAATCTTAAAACATAAAAAACCTTGAATATCTTAAAATCTTAAAATCTTAAAATCTCTAAAAATCTTAAAATCTTAAAATCTAAAAATCTTAAAAATCTTAAAATCTTAAAAATCTTAATATCTTAAAATCTTAAAATCTTAATATCTAAAAAATCTTAATATCTTAAAATCTTAATAATCTTAAAATCTAAAAATCTTCAAATCTAAATAGCTTAAAATCTAAAAATCTTTAAATCATTAAATCTAAAAATCTTAAACTCTTAAAATCTTAAAATCTTAAAATCCTAAAATCTGAAAATCTTAAAATCTTACTATCTATAAATCTTTGAACCCAAAAATTTATAAATTTAAATTTCTAAAATATCTATAAATGAAAAAAATTTAAAAATTTAAAATTCTAAAAATCTGAAATTCTAAGTATCTTTAAATCTTATAACCTAAATATTTAAATACCAAAAAATTGAAAATCTAAAAATCAATGTATCTAAAAATATTAAATTTAATAATCTAAAAATCAGAAATCTAAGTATCTAAATATTTTAAAATCTAAGAATCTAAAAATCTAAAAAATCTGAAGATCTTTAAATCTAAAAAATTTAAAAATCTATATATTTATAAATTAAAAAATGGCAGCATAATTAATCTATACAATTAAAAGAGAAGATTTGAGCTAGAAATGAAAAAATGTAAATCTAAATATAGTGTGATCAGCATTCTAAAAGATCAGGATGAGGAAAAGATTCGAAACTACTTGGATCAATACAACTGCTGACCAGTAAATCTATCAAACAGAGCACCAGTATTAGTATATGCGCAATTTAAGATATGAGCAATGATATCTAATATGGTTATTTGATTTATCCATTGCTCAATTTTACTGGATTTTTACAGTGAAAATCCACAAAATTGATAAGATATATGCATTAGTATTTGCTCAAATTACATCAATTTGGCGGAAATACTAGCCATATTTAATTGCATATACATCAATAGTTGCTGCTTATATTTGACAGATTTACCGGTCACAAGATTGATCGAAGATCTTTCTACTATTGCTCATTCTAATTTTTTAATGCTGATCAAATATTATTTGTTGGTACAGGCTCTAATAAGTGGCACTTTTTCATTTGGTGCTTTCTGAATTACTAAGTGCAGGTAAATATTTTAGTCATTAAAAAATCTGAATATCTAAATATTGAAAATTAAAAATTTCTTAAAATCTTTAAACCTAAAAATCTAAAAATCTAAAAATCTGAAAACCTTAAAATCTAAATATCTAAATACCTAAAAATCTAAATATCAAAAAATTAAAAATCTATAAATTGATGTATCTAAAAATTTTAAATTTTAAGATCTTGAAATCAAAAATCTAAGTATCCTAAAATCTAAAAATCGAAAGTCCTAAAAATCTTTAAATATAAAAATCTAAAAATCTTAAAATCCTAAAATCTGAAAATCTAAAAATCTAAAAATCAAAATATCTCAAAATCTTAAAACCTAAAAATCTTAAAATCTAAACATAAAAAAAAATTTAAAATAAATAAAAATCTTGTAGTTTTAAATCTAAAAATTAAAAAACCTTAATATTTGAAAACCTCAAATCTAAAAATGTCAAAATCTTCTTATCGCAATATCAAAAATTCAAATATCTTCATATCTTTGAACCTAAAATTAAAAAATCTATACATCTTAATATATCAAATATCTTAAGAATTAAAAATCTTAATATCTAAATTATCTAAAAATTTAAAAATTTTCATGCTCAAAAATCTTATAATTCAAGCATTGAAAATCTTAAAAACTATAAACTTAAAAATCTGAAGATCCAAAAATCCAAAAATTTGAATATATAAAGATCCTAAAATCTTAAAATCAAAAAATCATAAAATCTTTAAATCTTAATATCTTAACATAAAAAAAATCTAAAAAAATTAAAAATCTTGTAGTCTAAAAATCAAAAAATTGAAAAATCTAAATATTTGAATACCTAAAATCTTAAAAATTTTAAGATCTTTACTATCGCAATATCACAAAACCCAAATATCTTACATATCTTAAAAATCAAAAAATCATAAATATCTAGGAATTATAAATCTAAATATCTAAATATCTAAAAAATTTAAATTTTAATATCCTAAACATCTAATAACATCATTAAAAATCTTGAAAATCTATAAAATCCTAAAAATCTTAAAATCCTAAAATCCAAAAATTTGAAAATCTAAAGATCTCAAATTTCTAAAATCTTTAAATCATAAAAACTATAAAACCTTAAAATCTTTAAATCTTATAATCTAAAATTTCATAAATTTAAAAATCTTAAAATCTTAAAACCTATAAATCGAAAAATCCAAATATTTAAATATCTCAAAATCTAGAAATCTAAATAAAAAATATCTAAAATCTAAAAATCGAAAACTCTTGAAAATCTTTACATAAAAAAATCTTAGTCTTAAAATCTTAAAATTGAAAAATTTAAATATTAGGAAAACCTAAAAATCTAGACATTCAATTATCTTAATATAAAAAATCCAAATATCTTTAAATTTATAATCTCAAAATCTAAAAATCCTAATACTTTAAAATCGAAAAATCCAAACATCTGAAACTTAAAGATCTGCAAATCTAAAATTTCAAAAATCTCAAGATTTAAAAATCTTTAATATAATAATCAAAAAATCAAAAAATCAAAAATCTAAAAATATAAAATTGAAAATCTCAATCTGTAAAATCTATAAATCTAAAATTTTAAAATATTAAAATCTAACAATTCTGATATTTTTGAATCTTGGCCACAACATTCTTCTATTTACACTTAGTTAATCTTCTGGCAAAATATGAGTGCAATCGGTTTAAAAAAAAAAACCCTGACAAAAATAGAAGAAAACCCGCCAAAGCCGTTAGTTCTCCTATCCAAAAATCTGAGAATAAAAATAAACAATTATTTAAAAAAATTTAAGATTAAAAAATTTCAGAAACTTAAAGTATCCAAACCTTAAAAACTAAAAAAAGTTCGAACTAAGAGCAGTGATATATACCGAACTGTCAATATTTTCACAACATTATTACAGTCACGTATTCACTAAGAACTGATTAACCGGTTAATTCAGTGGTTAGCCAAGTTATTTGATTCGGGATTTGTCATATTCAAATAAAAACAATGTTTTCCCGAACGATGTTTTAATTCGACAAATATTTTGTCCATTTTGTCTTGCGGTGATATTAGTATAACTGACAAACGTAAACAATGGCTTTTTCCACGAGTTTCTTGTCATTGAGGCGAGGAACGAAATTTAAACGCGTCCGAACTGATTGACGATCGATATATAATAAACACCCCTTATTTATACAGTCTTGACTATTCAATCCAAAACTGGTATGTCCAATCACTGATAACAGAAGATGATTTTTAAACTTTCTCTCGCCAAACCAAATGCTATCAAGTTGTGCAAATAAACCATATCTACGAACTGATATAGCGAATCTTGATATGAGCCGGCAGATGCATTATTTCCAGTGAAAACTAGATGTACGAACATTGATATGAAGCTAGTCTAAATCAAGTGATGTAGCTTGAAATCTGGATGGCATATTACATTTTCTTTTATTTTTGACAATATTATGATATAACATTAAATAAATTTACCGATTCGTCAAATATGAATAAAATATGAAAGTTTGAAGGTTACCTTTTCCCAACCATATTTAATACATTACCTAAACATAGATAGATAGTTGTGTTTTATGCGCCAGTATTCACTCCAATATTTAGTATATTTCTCAATTATTGGTAGCCTCATACCTCGGAATATGTTTTCGCTGGATTTTAATCCCAGTGCATTTTAAAAGTGGCTGGAATGTTTATTTTACGTGTCAAAATTACGTCAATCTCAGCCCTTTGAAATTACATAAGAACAAAACGCTTGAACGCCGGCGTCGGTGGTGTAGTGTGGTAAGCGTGACTGCTACTGGCACCCCAGTGGGTCTGGGTTCAATCCCAGTCGACGTCGGTGGTTTTTCTGAGAGCGTAGCATCTTGATCACGTCTTCTTCGGAGGGAAGTAAAGCCGTTGGTCCCGGTTTCATAGTCGTGAGTCGTTAGGGTAGGGTCCAGGTGGTGGAGTCGTCTCTGCGCGTCGGTGATTGTCACCATATGAGAAAATAGGCCGACGTAAAATAAATCAGTAAAAAAAACGCTTGAACAAGATTCCCGAGGAGGTAGGCTACCTTAACCATTTTTAATTTCAGGACAATCGGAGTTTTGAGTTTTTGTTTTGCTTCGATTACATTGCAAAACACTGTGGATGGCACATCTCATCGAGATGTCATAATTTGTCATCAGTAATAAGGGCAGGTTTCTGGAGGGCCAATAAACTTAACCGAAGTGACATATAAGGTGAAATTTTTTATCGGCGCGCCTCAAATTGACCGGCGGCGCGAGCAAAAAAATTCAGCGGCGCGCCGGTCGAAAATAGTGGCGGCGGCGACGGCGTGGCGCGGCGGCGCACAGATCTACTTCCACCATCATCATTCGTCACAAGGTGTCATAACAATTCGCAATCACTTCCGTCACCTGGAGGCAACCACGAGCTCAAATAATTCAGGAACGGCGAACGATCCAGGTGCTAAACCCGATTCCTGCACGCCGCCTTGTAAAAGTGCCAAATTTCGTTACGCACATCGTTCCCCTCCGGGTCTTCTCCGTGCTATGGCTGACATCGGGAAAGCCTCGCGCTCCTCCGAACGCCAAGACCACGCAGAGAACCATATTAAAAGCAAATTTATTATCTATAATTAGTATTATTACAAGCTGGAAATTTATGAACTGCGCGCCCGGTGGCGGGACCCTCAAACGAAGACGACGACGACGAGGACGCAAATTATTTATCATCGGCGTAATCAGTTTTGCGTCCGGACGACCTCGGCGAAGGGAAGACAGAATGAAGATATTTTTTTCTCTTTTCTCGAGTTTGATCCAAAAGTTAGTGCCTGCCTGCAAACGAGACTTCATTTGCATATGTAAAACATAATTTTCAATTACGGTCATTACACTGATGTCGTGTAGGTTTTCTTCCGGCTGATTGCGGCAAATTGAATTCGATGTTGTCGGGGGATAAAAACTGATCGGACAAATCAACCTGAACCACATGTCCTCAATTGGCCAGGGATAACAATGTTGCAATGCTTCACAGTTCATCATTCGATCCAAAAACGGACCCAGACAACAGTAATAGCTCCTTCGGTTCGGTCCGATTACAGGTTGATTATTAATTACCCAGGAGGTTTTTTTTTCTTTTTTTCTCGCAGCCTACTTCGCTCGTGCCCCAAACGCTGATTGTCTGCGTGACAAGTTAAAGATCGGTGGATCTTTTCTCCAGCCAAGCCAAGCCAGCCGACGCATGGGGCCATGGGGAGAACGATGAGATAAGACACATCACACCGGACTATTACCTATACTGTTGTATACTGATGGATTAGTGGTCATCAGGTGGACTGAGGCAGCATCCGGCGCTGCTGTGGCAATATATGAGCGATGAAGCTACGGCAGGTCGAGATATGATTAGTTTGAAGAGATTAGCACTTTGACCGATGCGATGGGGGGAGAAAGATAGACGGGGAATATGTATGCTGGGGTAGAAGTTTTTGAAAATTATGTTTGTTGAAAGTCGATTTAACGAGAAAATAGCCGTTCTTGTTACTCGCCGATTTCTGACTTACATTTAGTTTTTTTCCGTTTATGTTCGGTGCGAGTTAATTAGTGGATTGTAAATGTAGTTCATCAATTCAAACCTGGTTCTAATCAGAAATCATATTACATAATTGAACATTTATCTTTGATACTAAGAATGATCTATTCTTTTTATTGCTTTTCCAGGAATAGTTGGATATGATTATATATCTAATTTTTATTTATATGTTCAGTAACAGTCCAGTGAATGTCAGATATAGTTGGTATATACGCATATTATGTTCTCGTTTCGACTTACGGTAGCCGCTTTTCACATGGACAAGTATACATAGTAATCCTATTTATATCTTAAAATTCAATGCACTCGACTAAAGTTTGAAATTTCTATAAATGGCATGTTTGTCTTTTATGAAGTCTTAATTGTTTATGCCAGAAAAGTAAGACCTTGTATAGAACGAGCAAAGCATATGAAATTCAGTTTTTGGTCCATTTCATTCTGGATTTTGATTCTGTTACTGTTGTTATAAAATCTGTATCCACATTAATCCGGACACCTTCAAATCATTGTAACTTTTGAAATATTGCACGGAGGAATGCAAAATTTCACTGTGGTATAGCTGAGAGTCTATGATGAAAAAGACTATGATTGATGTTTACATTTCATGTTTAGTAATCAAGATGGCGACGAAAGAAAAACAAGTGCGCGAATTCGAAACGTTTGACGGTGGAGAGGAAACCGAAAAGTGACAAAAACATTGGACGCACTGATCCTGTCATGGACCGAAAGGTGAAAAGGATATTAACGAAAAACCCAAATCTCTTCATTCCAACTGTGGCTCGTATAATAGGGATGTCGCCTGGTTTTGTCCAAAAATCAAAACAACGTTTGAGACTTAAGTCGTATAAAGTAAAAACAGCTCCAAATCACAACGACAAACAAAACTTGGCAGCAAAATCACGGGCTCGACGTTTGTTCTGCGAATATTTGACGAAGTTTTCATGCGTTGTTACGGACGATGAAACTTATGTCCTGGTGGATTTTAAGCAGCTTCCAGGGCTGGCTTTTTATTCTGCTATGGCCAGAAATGATACAGCTGTGCATTTCAGAACGAAGAAGGCATCGAAATTTCCCAAAAAATACCTTGTGTGACAAGCAATTTGCACGTGTGGCAAAAAGAGAAAATCTTTCGTCACTACAGGCACAATCAACAAGGAGATCTATCAGAAAGAGTGTCTGCAGAAGCGATTGCTACCCTTCATCAAAAGTCACAAAGAAAAACCTTTATTCTGGCCCGATTTGGCATCATGCCGCTATGCTAAAGCTGTGACGGAGTGATACCAAGCAAATCAAGTGAACATTGTACCAAAAACCTCAAACTCGCCAAATTGCCCAGAGCTATGACCAATCGAGAGATATTGGGCACTGATGAAGCGGAAGCTTTCTGGAAAGAAGCAAGGAATCAAATTGATGTCTTTGATTTTTACTTCCAGCAAAATTGGACAAAGACGACTTCTACGATTTCTGATGAGTCTGTACAAACCCTAATGGACGGAGTTAAGCGCAAAGTTCAAAAATTGTATACAAATACCGAATAAATATGTTTTGTCTTCACGAATTGTTAAAACACATCCCATGAATCTGAAATAAACAACTACGACGGAAATATAATGCAGAATTTATGTTTTATTCATGTTTTGAGGTGTCCGGATTATTGCGGATACAGACCTTAAACTCTGACTTGAAAGTAAACGATCATGAAATCATTATTATTATTAACGTTGAAGACAAAAGTAGACTTGACAGCGATTGTGTGAAATTGAAGTGATGAAAAAAGTATTCGAAATAAGCTATTGTAAGACTTCTCGAAAAAAGTGTGGATTTTCAAACAAATGCCGGTTCTCCAGATCAGAAATCAGCTGTTTTGACAGACGTCTTAAACGTCCAATAAACTACCCAACTAACATTTTTCATTAGGTAAACGCTTCCTTGGCAATACGTTTACAGCGTTAAACTGAGTAATGGTTAAGTAGTGGTTGCTCAAGCGCGCAGCCAATATTTTCACAGACAAATCTGGCAAATCTACCCAGCTTCATGAAAATGCGAAAATGGTAGCTTTTGTACAGCCTTTCGAAAAACCGACATGCAGAATATGTAATCGGTTTAAAGCATAGGAAGCTTTTATCCAAAAATTATACAACTTGTAACGCAACAATTCTCAAAGACAGTGCTGTTTAAGCGCGTATCCAACATATTTATTTGTTCATAGCAATTTCTATTTTTAGAACAGTGACAAACACTTATTCGGTGGTATGTTGATAATTGGTCAGGGTGTTCAACTGATCCCTGAGACCTGTGCAAAAACAGTTTAAGGAAATATATAATTTAACAAAACAATGCGTACTTATGTTTCCAGAAGTCATCAACACTGTCAATTGCACGAATCTTTCATACTTTCTCAGATTTCGTTAAGTTTTTCGGTAGTAAGCACCGTTTTTCTTATGTTTCTTCAAAATCCTTCGAGACATTATGAAATCTAAATATTCTGCTTGATAAAATGGACGGTTTTCCTTTCATTTCATTTGACAGTTCAGACGAATAATTGTAAGGTGGTTGACATAACATGAAATGAATACGCTTATGCCTTGTTCATACTAAACCGTTGTAACATAATACAAGACTTTCTTGATTACATTTTGTTTGTAGATACTTTTCAAAACACCCTTGTATTATGTTACAATCCTGTAGTCTGAACAAGGCATTACTTAACTGTGAATGGCAACTTAATACGATGGGGGCGATCCCGGCGTAGTGGTTAACATCCATACCTCTCACGACAAAGTCACGAGTTCGAATCTCACCCCCGGACAAGTTACGAAAATACCCAAAAAGGTATTGGAGTGACTACGAGGGAAGATGAACCAGCCCAGGGCTGAAAATCTCGATAAAAGAGGGAAAAAACAAATAATTGCGTGGATGCTGCATACTCTGTACCGCAACAACTAAAACAACATTCTATACAGCTATAATCACTGAGGTGAACGGCGACTGAGGCACTTTTAATATCAAAGCTTTTGAAAAGCTATAACAAAGCTAACAAAGAAAACTGTGTAAGAGAAAACATAATGATATTTCAATATAACCGATTAATTTCTTAGCGACATAGACAAACTGTGTAAGCGCAGGTAAACATTACTCGTATACGAGCTTTCTTTTCAAAGTATGAAACTGAGTGCTATATGTTGTGTTAAAGCTGTGTTACATTACGCATAAGTACTGTATGGTTTTTTTAATTCTGGTTATAGCTTGTTCAGCTTTACATGCCTTTTCACAATTTTTAAACAGCTTATAAGTTATAAATTTCGGCTTAGGCAACTAAAAATGTTAGTTGGATAGTCGAAAATAAATTTGTTTCAGTAAAGAACTCGACCAGCTGGTACAATTTGAATCTTTTGCGTCTTAAACGTGAAAGAGACAAGCTGTACAAAAATGGCGAAGAACAAATATAACTAATAATAAGTCATATATTTGTGAACAGGTACAAAGAAGTGCGTAACAAATAATCTCAATTCCTTAAATATACTCGTTGTGAATATATTAAGAGGAAAATTGATTTTCTCCAAAACAACAGCAAAGAATTAGGAAAAACTTTGAAATCTTTGTTAAAACCTAGTATTTGAAAATCACGATCTATAACCTGCAATGGCACATTAGAACAGACAGAGTACAACAAATCTTCCCAGAAGACTTAACAAATCATCCAAGAAGCTTTTTGGATCTTTCCAAACGACTTTTCAAAAAATATCCCCAGTCTTCATAGAGGACTTCTTAAGAATTGACAGCCGAATACCTGAATTGGCTTAAGAAGACTTACAATGAACAGCATACAGAAGGAAATCATTAATTTTAACAGGGTTTCCGGGATCTTCCCCAAAAATTTATCCACTCTTCCCAAATTTTCGCAAAAGGTATTTTTGAGCCTCCTTAAAAAAAAGTTCTGCGCAAGGAGACTAAACCAGGCTTTCAAAAAGTCATCTTGAGTCTCCCCGAAATTTTTCTGAAAACATCTCAATAATCTTTCTTAGGTTCCACTTCAATTTTTCCATAAGATTTTCTGAATCATACAAAATATGCAAAGATTGTTACAAAAAGGCATTTTCGGTTTTCACAGGGGTCTTTTAGTATTTTTGGCTTAAACTTCTTAAACTTAAAATGTTCTGACCGTAGAGACTCAATCATATTTTCCAAAAAGCATCTTCCCTAGTTGCAAATTTGTTGGAATTACTTGATTGGCACTCAATTAAGGCATAATCGAGTTTCCGCAACCAATAATGTCAGTTTTGAGTTGCTTGGGTTGATTCTACCCAAAACTGTTCTTATATCATTTCAGCAGTGTTCCTAAGACTTTCCCTGTACTTACTGGTTATTTCCCAATAATGTTTTGTCAGCTTTCCCAGAAGCAGTTTTGCATCGCCTTAAGAATCTTCCCATGTCTCTCCATATTTTTTTTTTTTTTTAAAAACACACAAGACTTCATAAATATTTACAGAAAAATTCCACCGTTTTCCGGGGAGGGCATCTTTAATATTTCCAGAGAACTTCCAAAACAATCTCTTCGATTTCATGATTCAACAAGAAAGAATTCTCAAATCTCTCTGACGACGAAAAGACGTGTTCAGCCTTTCAAAGATTTGTTTGTGTAAGAAGACTCAAGAAATCTTCCCATAAAACCTCATAAATCTTCGCAACATACGTACGAAGTCCTTCGAAGCCTTTATGAATCTTCTCAGAAAAGTCTTTATAAAAAACCTCCTAAAACCTACCCGAAAAATTTTTGAATGTTACAAAAGACGACTAAATTTATCAAATTTTACCAAAATACTTCCAAAATCTTTCAAGATTACTTAAACAAATTTCCTAGTAGATTTTCTGGATCTTTTCAAACGTCTTCATGAGTCTTCTTATCGGGCTTCCAGAGTATTCTTAAAATTCTTCCCAGATTTTTTTATCAAGCCCTGAAGAAGACGTCGTTTTATAAATCTTTCTGAAAAGCTTCCCTGAAACTCTTTACAAGGCTTCCTGAATTTACCCAAAGGATTTCTCCACTGGTCCTTAAATGGAATTTTTGCGTTTTTTAGAAAATATCCTGATTAAGAATACACGACTTATGTTCAAAAAAAAACTCCTCAGTTCTTAGAAGACATTTTTAGTATTGAGAGGCCTAAATTGACCTTAAAAAGGCTTCCTATTCACAACATACTTTGGTTAATCATTAATTTTTACCAGGGCTTCTATAATCTTCCCAAAAGGAAAATATGTATATACACTCTTCCCAAATCTTCTCAAAAGGCTTTTTGAGTCTTCGTTTAAAAAAATGTTCTGAGTGGGAACATCTTGGTTCTCCCCAAAATTCTTCCAGAATCTTTTCAAAAGATTAGCTGAATCATACAAAATATTCCAAGAAGGTTTCAAAAAGGGTTCTTCCTGAGTTCCTTTTTTAAAAACTTCTTCAGTCTCATGAAGACTGCACGCATATTTGAACCAGAATACCAGAAGAGTCAAAAAAAAAACTTCTTACAAATCTCGGAAGGACATCTCTAATTTTTCCAAAAAATACTTCCATAAACTTACCCGAAGATTTTTTGATTCAATACGAATTAAATGTCCAATCTCTCTTAAAAAATGTTTTAGACTTCCACAGAATTTGCTGAATGAGAATATCAAAAAAATATTCCCAAAAGACCTCTTAGTCTTCACAACATACTTACGGAGTCCTTAAGTCTTCTCAAAAGAGTCTTTGCAGAAGAGTTCCTGATACTTCCCAAAAGATTTCCTTAATCATATATAAGACGATTGAATTTCACAAGTTGTATAAACCCCCACTCTTACTCGATCTTCCCAGGAGACAACGTAAATCTTCCTAGAAGATTTCACATATCTTCCAAGAAAATTTCTCGGATCTTATCAAAAGCCTTCCTGAATCTTTGAAAAGACTCCCAGAATTTGACGGCACCGATGATGTTGTGGTGAGCATTGTTGCCTCTCATGCCAGTCGATCTGGTTTCAATTCCAGTCGGCGCCATTGGGATTTTCTGAGACTAAAAATCTCTGATCACGTCTTCCTTCGGAATGGAAACTAAGCCGTTGTGGTCCCGACCTATGTGTTGATGGGTTCGATATGTAGGGTCCAGTTCGTCTCCCTAGCGTTACGAACCAGCCTCAGGTTGGAAGTTACGCGAATACGAAGCAACAAAAACAACTTACCGAGCCTTCTCAAAATACTTTTAAGAATCCTAGAGAGTTTGAGCTGTTTAGTGGAATACCTGTAACTTGAAATGAGAAGAAAATTTAGTATTTTCCATTCAATTCCAACTACTTTTGCTTATCTTGACAGATACGCGTATTTCGTCTACAATGTGCTGACTTCTTCAGTGTCTCGTACTAATAACTTGACTGGAGTACACGACACTGCAGAAGTCTGCACATTGTAGACGAAATACGCGTATCTGTCAAGATTAGCGAAGGTAGTTGGAATTAAATGGAAAATACTAATTTTTCTTCGAATTTCTAGATACTTTTTAAGTCTTACCAGAAGTCTCTAACCATGCACAAGACTTCTTGAGTCTTTTAAAATTTCCAACCCAAAATCCACAACTGAAATCGCCATTAGTCGACATTCTACGAATCGACCAACCGTCCGCTCCAATACGGTCCTCAAAACAGGCAGCTACAACAAAACAACTCAAAGGAGTACAAAAACCGCTTCCCGATGGGTACGCGATGCGGCACAAATTACGATTATTAGTTATTCGTACACAGATCTAGGTTCACTAACTGTTAATTTGTATTATGAAGTGATCTGTACTTATGTTTTCTTTCACCTCTTGCCCACAGTCGACATTCGCCTCATGTTCGGTAGGTTCAAGTGCGTCGGTGACCAAGCAAGCCAAGGTTCGATACCGAAGCGATCGTTTATCATTCGGACGCGTTCGAGCGTTTGACGAGCTCGAACTTTCTCTCTCTCTCCTCCGGCTTACTACTATCTAATTGGTGTGAAACGGGGAGCTCGTGCGCGGGGGGGGTGGGAAGGGGGGGCTCAGAAAATTAAAAGCATCTTGCAATAAACACCCGCCGCCATTTGATGTCAACCAGTCAACGAGCTGCCGATGGGCCGCCAGAGTTAATATCGGTGAATCTGTCAACACTCGCTGTATGTAGCATGCCATGCATTACTGTCTAGAGCTGATCGACTGAAGAGGGTGGCAGGGGGGCCACGAGAGCGGGACGAACCTTAAAGGTAAAGTGACAACCGAAATATGGATGACATGTGACAAATGTACATATGTGCGCCTGTCGATGACGGTTTGTCTTTTCCCGACGATGGCCGTCGGATGGAAATTGCTCAGCTTGACAGCAGCAATTAGTGCGGGTGACAGTGAGATGGATTTAATGGATTGTCAAGTTCGGGGAAAATGGGACAGTTTCGAGATGCTGTTTTCGTTGTTGCGCTTGCTGCGATCCGTCGCTTGCAAATTACAGTTTAAGAAGCTTTAATCATTTGACGTGCTCTAATTTGACGTACCCTTTGCTCTAGCGGGAGCCGTAAATGATAAGACAGATTTCACCCTGCAGCTTAGATGTTAGAGTCAAATGTGTACCGTTTTTATCGCAGCTGATCCTGTCATGGGTAAAAATCAACGGACTTTTTAGTCACTCAGTCCCCTTTGCTATCATGCGGCTTTGATTAGTTATAACTTAATAAACTTTCCAGGCGAAAAGTGGCACGTCACACGCGAAATGATCGTTACCGACCCCCAACCTCTCCGATCCTCGGACTCCTTCGAAAAGTAAGCAACAAAATTAAACTACGGCTCCACCTTAATTCTGTGACGACGATGTGCGAAGGAAAAAAAATCTGTCCAAAACGAAAGTCCCCCAAGAAACGGTAAAAGGAATGCACAAGAAGCAAGATTGGGGTAGGTACTCTCGGGCTGGGTTGGTGTGTGGAAATAATTAATTATAAATTCATGATGAGCAGCGCCGGCAAAGTGTAATGCGAGCGCGAGCCACTCATTCGCTCGCAGCCGAGAAGAAAGTGCGCTAAATCAATCGAAGTAACCCGCAAGGCGTAAGAAGCGTAAACACAGAACATCGCAGACATCGAGGCAGGCGATGCAACGCCACGGTGCGGCTCAATCTCTCAATTAATTTACCGCACAATCAATTTGTCATCAATCATACAACCAAATGAGAGCGCCGCGCACGCTCTGATGTCGGTGAGGGGCGTGGTGCCGGCCAGTGGCCCTGGGCTAGCGGTTTATTGTTGCACAAATTTGCCAGAGCGTCCCACGGCGTCCATCCTTCGGAGCTGTTTGAAACTACAATGACGACGATGACGACGACGACGATGATGTGATGATAACCGGGAAAGACAACAGAAACCGGACAATGTTGCAACTCTTTTGATCGATGTAAATTATGCATTGGTGTTGTGATTACGGTTTGGGACAATTTGGGATAATTGATGCTAATATGGAGTGAAGTGGAAATTTATGCTAACTTGCCCCTTTTTTTAAGGCAGCCGCTCAGGGATGGCCCAAACGGTTGTCAGTACGCAAGATGAAACACATGGAAACACAGTGTTTCGAATCTTGTAGTATTATGGAGATTCATCATACAGTTTGAAGCTTGAGAAAAATGATTTCACACTGCACGGCTCAAGAATACTGTTTTTGATGGGATTTTTCCACATCGAAAATAAATTTTTGTTTATATTACGAAATCGAAGGTAGAACTAACAAATCTATTCGTTGTTTTCTGCAATGAAACTGATTTGTACTTTTTAAGAAGCTACCTTCGTATTTAATGCTACACGCGCAACTGTCACAAACACAAAGCATTTGTTGACAAAGAAAGAACATTCGTTCATTCTACGAGAACAATACAAAGTGCTACAAATAATTTGTTACCAATAAAAAAGAAACGTCTCTCTGGTGGTTTCATGAACGACTTACAGATCTACTTTATCGGCTCAAAATATAATTTAAAAAAAAAAAGCGCAACCACGAGAGGTTGGTCGTGACATAGGGGGGATTCGATCCTGCATTTTCAGGAAGAGTCCATGGTTGATCTCACTAGTTCTATGTACAAAATCCATGTTTAAGAAACGAGTGAATGCTAATTTATGAAAATAACTTTTCAGTGCAGGGCCGGGAGCCAATCACTTTATAGTGCTTCACTTTTATAAAAAAAAAATCTTATTTTTTAAAACACTTTTACAAGCGTATTAGCATAACGAATAACGAAGACTAGGAAAATTTAAATGAACACTTGACTTGATCACTTCTTCAGAAAAAAACTGCAACACTGGTTTCCTGTTTTGAAGCTGGCTACTAAGGTGTGGCCCAATTATGTTTTTGTATTCTCTGTGCGTGGAGTAAATGTTCGATTTAGAAGAAATTGGCGGACTTTTCCCGGAATACGTTTCATCAACCGGCGCTCATTATTCTCATCCATTGTTTTGGCAATCTTATTCCACATGGTTCTCAATTCATTGATGCTTTTAACGACACTACCATTCACCTTCAGCTTCTTCTTCATAATTGCCCAAAATCTTTCTATCGGTATGAGCTGGGGACAGTTTGGTGGGTTGAGCGCTTTCGGTATAAATTGAATCCCGTTGATTTCATACCACCGTTGCACCGTTTTTCTGAAATGACAGCTTGCAAGATTTGGGCTTGCAAAACATGACAGGTTCATTGTGCGATCTGATGAATGGCCATCGGTTTTAGAAACATTCCGTTCTGTACAGCTCTGAATTAAATGGCTTATCAGTGATGAAAACCTTGGTCTTCCTATCGCAGCTACAGATGGCTTGCCAAATCATGTATTTACGTGCTAATTTATCTGCAGACACAAACTTGAATTTGGCAGGAACATCTCCCCGAGCCGTAGCCAAATTAAATTTTTGTCCCGGTAGCTGTTTGAAATCGGCCTTTACATAAGTTTCATCATCCACGAGGGGACAGCCATTGAGTTTTGTCAACACCTGATCATACAGTTATCTGGCACGGATTCTGGCAGCATTGTTCTGCTTTTGAACCCTATTTGGTTGTCTACAGGAACGGTATCACTTGAAACCTTTCCGGAGACGAATCCGTTGCACAGTACTGCGTGCGAAGCGACGTTTTTTTGGATAAATCTAGGTCTCAGATGTTGGGCTTTACCTCAACGTTCTTGGTAACTTTATTCCGCAGTTGCCGGTTGACAGTACCCAACGCTTGGATTGAGGCTTGCGGTCCGTCGACAAAGTTTCTCTGTATTTTTTCAAAACACGCCACACGGTATTTCGGGGAGCAAGTTTTGGGCCAGACCACGAATTGTTTTCCAAATGATTGCACACAATTATTTTTCTTCTTTCTTCTTCCGTTTTGTATTTCTCTGAAAAACGTTCGAACTGCACCGCGAAAAAAAACTTCTGATGTTGTTATTGTTATAGGGAACACATAAGATGTCAAAGTTTACAAACCCGACCACTAGGGTCGCTGTAAGAATAAAAAATGTTTGTTCCAATGGACCACACCTTATAACTCACTATTTTCAACTATTCTTAAGTATAATTATAAGTATTCAGCTATACAAACGGAAAATTAGACACGGGCCAGGCAGTTTCCGTCTAGTAATTGTTCGCACTAGACGGCCAAAGGGGTCCACTACATGAAACGATTTCTCAACCCTCAAACAATCAAGCGCTTTGGATTCTCGGGTTAAGCATACACATGATTCGAATGCTGTTTGTCTGCCAGAACTCAGTGGACTGCTTTTAATGATTTTGTTTCTTAGAGCTCTGTGAAGAACAGCCTTGGCATCCCGGATAAAAATAACAATACAATTACATTACATTAATATATAATAACATTAAAATCTATTTCCGACCATGAATCTTATTGTTCTTGAATCAGATAAAGAAAAAATGCATATTGTCATTACAACAGATCTACAATTCACTCCGTATGCTTGGATTTCCAACAATTGTGAAACAATACAATTAATAGTTATTGGTTCAAATTTGTTCCGAAAATAATGATTTTTTCTATAGTCTATGGATACACAACAACCCCCCTTTTCTATTGTCGATGTCTCAGTTTACATTAGATTCTATTGTGGTAACAATAACTCCTATTGTCATCTTATGGTTGTGAACAATAAGATTAATTGTACATACTATAGATTCTATTATATGGTTACAATACATTCAATTGTAAATTTATGAGATTTTTTTATTCGGGATACCACAAGGGAGTGTATTGGGGCCCATTTTATTTATTCTATACATTAATAATATGGGGCCAGTCTTACGATTTTGGAAATGAATCTTTTAGCTGAGGGCTTCGTGTGGCCGATAGAAGTCTTGAAAAGGCAGTTTCACATTTTAATGTACATTAACGTTTTCTAAGTCCTCTAAGGTTCAAGTACAAACAATATTGAATAAGAGTAAATCTTAATTCATAAGGAGAGGTAGCTCATCGAATCTTCCGGTTCGCCTCTAAGCATCTTGCTTTGAAGTACCAACTAGTTACACACCGATTGCCTTGCCGATCTTCCAAATTTGAGAGACGTCTGTATTGAATTATCTCAAATTATAATATTACTCCAACGTTGCTATCGATTGAGCTGATTGAAGATAATGAAATCATTGGGTATAGGACCAAATCTCACCCGATTGGTACTAAACAGATGAGCTTGACAGTTGACAGAAGGCGCGAAATGCTTCTAGGGACTCTACTTCCACCAAATCCTTCAGTTGTAGTTGAAGGTGTTGTTTGATCTATGGGACGTTCAATTTGCTTGTTGTAGACATCAGTTCTAGCAGTAAAATAGTTTTTAGAATGTAGTTGATTGAATTGAAAGTCTACGAAAATAAATGGCCTTCGTCGGACAGCGGCTGTGAACGGTTGTGTCGATGCTTTGTTGGACAATATTTTTCAATCGAGCATATTGCATTTCTACACATTTAGGAAATTTTACAGTTTTCGGTAATTTTTTACCGAACTCTCAACAACTGAACGTTCGGTAATCCAATTTTACGGATTTCGGTAAAATTTTACATTATTCCGGTAATTTTTTTACAGATAACTGTAAAATTTCACCGAAATCCGGTAAATTGGATTACCGAACGTTCAGCTGTTGAAAGTTCGGTAAAAAATTACCGAATACTGTAAAGTTTTCTAAGTGTGTAATTGTCTTGGTTACCTTTTGTCGCGTGAGCACAGACAAAAAAAAACAATATAGTTGCTTCCCGGTGGGATGTGGGGGTTCGCAGGTTGTGGTGATCAAGATTAATTGTGATCCATGTTATTCGATCGCCATACTCCACTGTCCCATTTTTTGAGTGGCTCTAACAGCATCCTAACTGTTGGTTTAGATCGGTTTTCCAGCATTATTGTTAAAACGAAATCACACTTTGTGAGTACCCTTACTGTTGGTGTGGATCACGGCATTCTCTGCTGATTGAAAAACGATTAAACTGTTACAACTGTAATGTACAAATCAATCATCTCTCCTCACATTGACTTTTGTCTTTACGTGATTCACACTAAAGTTTATTGAACTGGTTTGAAACAAGTATACCGCTAAGAAACACCAATTAATTAAAGCAATTTACAGTTTGCTGCCTCGATTTGTGTTTAATCTATCGTAAAGAGGACGTGATATTCATAAATATAATACTAGCATCGAAAAGGATTTAAGAACGCCCCTGTTTTGTACGGCGCTTCACAAAATACTTTGTTTTTTAAAGACACAAGTATTTTCACGTCGATGCCTAAACACATCAAACGGGCAGCAACATTGACAAATCCAAAAAGACAAAATATTTTAAGCTACCTTTTGAACGGTTACCCAATTAGCTTATTACGATTGACTAGTTATAACTAGTTACAGTATCTTGACGAAGTTACAACATCAAATATTGTGTTAAGTCTATAGTTAACTGTTTAATAAAGCCTGTCCACGTTAAATAATGGACACCAAATTGATAGCAGCAAAAACAAATTTACACATGATTCGACAAAACCGATTGTTCATTTCACAATAATAAAGCTATGTAAATAAGATGTTAATCCTTCTTTCTGTACAGCTCTCGGTTCTGTACGGTATCCTCAGATACGCCCACCGTGACGATTCTACATCTTCTCCTGAATTCATCAATATCATTTCCTTTCTTTTTAGTTTCGAAAAGTTTCCGCTTAACTAGAGCCCAATACCTCTCTATTGGGCGAAATTTTGGACAACTTGGTGGATTGACTGTTTTTGGCACGTATTTGACCTCTTATACCTCATACCATTCCAGGACGGATTTGTCATAGTAGCAAGAGACCAAATCAGGCCAAAACAGAGCTGGAGAGTCGTGGTGTCTGATAAACGGTAGCAACCGCTTTTGCAAACATTATATCTCGTACACATCCTTATTGATAGTGCCGGTAGAGACGAAACTTTTAGAATTTTTGACCACAGCTACATATGCCCTGGTAAATCAAGTGCTTCTTCGGGATTTTGGACACCTTCTTTGTCCGGAAATGCTCGGAAACGGCGTTTTTTTGCATTGCGGGTAAAAAACCAGACCCGGAAACTGTTCAAAGTCTTCGAGTAGGTATGTTCGTCGTCCATTATGATACAGGAAAATGTTTGCAAAAAAATTGGCGTCAAGCTCCTTATATCCAAACTGTCATGAGATTTTTATTTTTAGTGTTTGTACTGTTTTCTACATTTGACGAAATATGTCTGCTGCTACCAGCCAATGCACAGTGGGCAAGAACTAATGAAAACTAAGGAAAAAATCTGTAACTTTTGTCGCTTTTAAGCGCGGCTTGTAAACAAGGCCATTTCCGCTTGGAAATTGTCTGGAAAATCGAATGGAACTGGTTTCAATCACCACACGGATATGATTGTGGAGTTATAGAGCTTATTTTACCCCACTTCCCCTTATATTCTCGAATAATTTAAAGATTTCTTTGCATGGAGTCGCTCAAAATCATCAAAATAGTGCTAACCCCATGTGAAATTTCCTGGAAAGTCGAATAGAAGCTGTTTCACTTACCGCACGGTTCTGAAAACGAAGATATGGCTGTTTTACCCCACTTCCCCTAGTATTCTTGAATAGTTTATAGATATCTTTGCTCGAATTGCTCAAAATCAACAAAATAGTGCTAAAGCCATGTAAAACTTTCTGGAAAATCGAATAAAGGTTGTTTCAACCATAGCACAACTCTGTCAACAGAGATATGGCTGGTTTTACCCCACTTCCCCTTATATTATTGAATAATTTATAGATATCTTTGCTCGCAGTCGCTCAAGATCAACAAAATATGACTAGTCCTATGCGAAATTTCCTGAAAAATTGAATACAGGTTGTTTCAACCACCGCACGGCTCTGTGAAGAGAGATATGGCTGGTTTTACCCCACTTCCCCTTGTATTATTGAATAATTTATAGATATCTTTGCTCGGAGTCGCTCAAAATCAACAAAATAGTGCTAATCCCATGTGAAATTTTTTGGAAAATTGAATAAAGGTTGTTTAAAAGATTTTGTACAGTCTCCTTGTCCACTTTATTCGCCGCAAAACGCCAATTTGCCTTGGACTGTTTCTCGCTCACAACAGCTGTTTGAGTCTTCTTAAGGTTCCGCTTGACGAAGGCCTGATATTGCTTGATTGAGCAGAACTCTGACGTGTTGGAAGGGTTCTTGTCCTTGGGCACGACTTGAACGTTGTTGGCAGCATACCACTTCATGGTCTTTTTTCCGTAATGGCAAGATGCCAAATCCAGCCAAAATAGAACGGAACAATTGTGTCGCTTCAGAAAAGGTAGCAGACGTTTTTGTAGGCACTCACTCAGATAAAGTTCCTGGTTAACGGTTCCGGTGGCAATGTAAACGTTGCTTTTCAAGCCACAGGTACAGATGGTCAGCCACATCAGATATTTCTTCGCGAACCTGTGCTTGAAAATATCTGCCACCTTTCCTCGTCCGGTTGTCGTATAAAACTCCTGTCCAGGAAGCTGTTTAATATCTGCCTTGACGTAAGTTTCATGGCCCTGTATCACGCAATCAAACTTCGTCACCATCGTTGTGTACAACTTTCGCAATCGTGCTTTGACCGACATGTTTTGTCTGTTGTCGCAATTTGGAGTCAGTACTTTCTTGTTAGTCGACAGTCCAGCTCGTTTTTGACCTCTGTCTACGGTTGAAGGCGCCACTCCCAGCTTCTTTGCGACATCTCGGACGGAAAGGCTGGGGTTCCGCTCGAAACAGTGGGCAACTCATTTTGTCGTCGCTGTGGCCTCCGGCTTTCAGTTTCCACCCGATACAGCTTTCCTTGCTGTCAACAAACGTTTACCGAACACTTTTAAAACGTTGGTAACAGTTGATTTAGCTTCATTCAAAAATTTCGCCAACTTGGCGTGAGAGAAGTTTGAATTTTCGCTATGCACGTGCAAAATTTGGATACGTTGCTTCTCTTTCTTCGACGACATTTTGATAACTGAAGTGCTAATTTCAAAATCACAAAAGAGGCATCATGCCACACGCACACTTTTTCAATATGAGGAGTGTGAAGGAAAGTAAATGCGTCAAGTTTAAGTCGACCAAATTTTGATCGAAACACCCTTTAGTTTCTTTTATTAATGGATTTTAAACGTTTAGTAAAAAATGCCACGCTCGGAGCGGTCCGATTGTCTCATATTGAAGTTATGACCAAAGAGTGAAATCAGTTAACTCTGACTTACGGTTGAACTGAAAAAACTTTTTCAACTGCTGCAAGTGATTTATTATTTTTTAAAGATTAATCTCTTCACTAGTGTTCCTAAAATTCATCCCATGCATTTTTGAAGGGCAAAGTTTTATAGATTGTTCAAAATATTCTTGAAATAACATCACATCAACCATAATTAGAAAAACATGTTTTGTAATATAGCGATGGATTTGTTGCACCAAATTGTGGTTTCACAGCCAACGAGAAGCAAATCATTGATATTTAAAACTTTTATCAATCTGAGTTGGAATAGTACCTACACCCAAAATAAAAAAGCTAAATTGTTATGCAATTCCGCATGATTTTGTTTCATTTTTTTTTTCTTTTTTCCTCTGTTCGGGACATAAACCACTGAGACCAGTAATTTGATCTATTGTAGTATATCCCGTGTCCTTTGTTTAGTGCATGTCGATTAACCTCATCACTATTGAGAAATGACGAGGTATTCGGTGTTGTTACAGTTGTCATTGTTTGTTTTGTTGGCAATGAATCAAATTTTATTGAAAGTTTCCGCTATTTAAACCCTTTGAGGAGTGAGAGCACTCTTCAAAGGCGCGCCCCTTTATCAGTCAAAATCAGATTCATTGCAAACAAAACAAACTATGACTCCGATACTGACCATGCAGCAGAACCCTAGTCATAACCAATTCAAACTATAGAACATCAAATAGACAATGAGAATTCACATAAATGAAGACTAACCATGTTTTACTTATTCTATGCTCATCCTCGCACAATTGCAAAACGAGTATTGTCACTTTTCATAAGACATAAAATGTAACAAGGACTAAAATATGTTCCTTTGGCTACACCGAACCAAATAATCTTATGAATTTCATAAGGTCCAACTTATAAACGATGCTTTGGAATTTCATAAGGCTGACTTGTGAATAGGATTTGTTTAACCCGACGTTTTTCTTGTACGCCTTTAAGCTTTCCTGATTACAAGTGTTGATATATACTAGTGGGCAAGTCACTGGACCTGCAACCTCAACGTTTAGGGTTCGAATCCAGGTTGCGCCATATTTTTATTTTTTCAACATAATTAACATAAGATAAATTTATGAAATTCATACTGATTCCTTATAGCAAATAATCATAATGTAATCTTATGAATATCGAAAGTTTATTTCGCTGAGTGTACAAATAACAAATATGTTCCCTAGTTTGAATTAATTCAGACTAGGGTTCGGTGGTAGATCTGATACCCCGTAACGCACCACGAAAAGGTGATCTACCAGCGTTACGGGTCATTTTGTTTCATTTCTCGTAATGGATCGTAGCTTGTAGAAAAAAATGCAACATTGGTCGTGGGCAAAATTCAACGTGTGAGTGAGGTTTTGTGCAGTGTATTGGTGTTGAGTATAAGATTGGAGTACGGAAGTTCAATGGCTCACGAAAGACGATCACGATACGCAAAAGCAAGATTCTAACCGAGGCCGCCTGCGTCATGGCTCTAGAATAAAGCCAATCAATCACATTAACAAAATGAAATAAACGGAATATAATCCATACAGTTGCTTCGATTGTCGAGGCATTCGGTGATACAGCAATGAAGCAAAAGTCTCTCACATACACTTGCATGGCTTCGTTTATTTTATAAAGAAGGGCTATCTTGAAGAGAAGGAGATCGGAGTGTGATGATGAGTCAAAATAAAAATAGAACACTTGAAAGCGGAATTCTAACAGTGGCCAAAAGAGTTCATTGGTATTGTTTTACCCATATTGAAATTTTTTGACGGTTGAACAAAGACCCAACGGTTGCTTCGACTGTGGAGGCACCAAGAATTTCGTCAATACTTAAAACGCTTTGTTGATCATGATTGGCAAAATTGCCTGATATGCTTAATGCGGATTTCTCAAGATATGATTGCAAAAACTGCAATTGGAAATTGTAACAGGCGCGTAAAATTTCGCCTAATTTGATACCAAGCCAAAGGAGGCGTAAACAACAAAAAAAAATTGCCATCTATCATGAGCCATAAAACAAAGTATATAATCTCGCATTCAATTTTAGATTCAGGCGTTATCGGGCTGAAATTTACATGAAAAACCCCATTATTTTCTGCCAAATCTAGCAATCCCTTTATGTGCATTAAATGACGCAGAAAAATCAATGTTTCTTTTTATCTGTGTATGTTTTATAACATTCAATGTTTTGCGCATTTAATGTCATACTTAAGGATGCAATGGAGTATTTAATCCTATATTGTTTATCGGTATTTGTTATTAGACAGTATTTTCAAATTGTTTACAACAAGCTGTTTTGTTTGTTAGAGGTGCCATGTGAAGGATTTTTATCTATATCCGCAACTGACTACTTCCCCTAGGATTCCCGAATCATGTCGGGTGTTACTATATACTATAATAAGCACTGTGCTTGTTTTATTGATATTTCAAGCAATTTGAATTGTTGCTTGACGACTTTTGGTTTGTATCACAAATGGGTCACTTTCCGTGGAGTGTCCAGAGCACGCTCGTAAGTGACCCACTTGGTCTTGGGTAGCCCATAAGCCTTGTATGGATTTTATAATTCATATATGATATGACTTGAAGATCCGCAACCGTAAGTTCTACGGGGAAAAACAAATATAGATAACGACGCAAATTCATTAAAACGTGTACTTAAGATTTTTCAGAACCGGTGAACCAACTCCAAATCATTAAGTAGTATTAAATTGGACCACAATACAACCCGTTTGACACTTGTTTTATGCAAATCGGTCAAATGGTTGCTGAACGCCTTACTTTGTAGCGTCTCACACCGAAAAGTGACGAAAGTGCGTGGAATGCGATTAACGGAGCCATAACGCAAATCATGGTGGTTGAGGGGTTGAGTGGAGGAGCGGGTTGTCGATCTCGGGTGATGTTCCAGTGTTGAGCCCTCTGTTATTGAATGGTAGAGCCGCTGTAAGGGTCTACTAAATTTGATAGCGTAGACGGTACCTCTATGGTGAGAGCTAAATGGCACAGGCATGGAGTAGGAGTCGGCCTTTTCTTAACGGTCGACCCTGACCCCACTCTGATACAGTGCACGATTACCGAGTGCAGACCCCTGTGTTAGGTCATTCCATAAGGATTTCCCGAATCCTGTAAAATAAACACATACACACTCGTGTCAAACATTGTTGTTCGGAAGCATCACAGTTAGCGTCGTAGTCTAACTTACGATCAGCAAATGCATTGGAAGGAATTGAGAACAATTATTGTAAACCCAAGACTCTCGAGTAGCAGCTCTTATCGTGTCAGCTAGCAGCCAAACTGGGCATTGAAATACAACCGATTAACCAAAACACGTACCCGGAAGCTTTTTAGGAGTTTTCACGACCCAGGGCAAACATACAAATTAGTTTTTGTTGATAAGTTCGCTAGCAAATTTCTGATTGGGCAAGTGATTTGCAACTCAAGTTTTCGTTACACAAATGAGTGTATGAAGTCGAAGCTCTACAAAGATGAGTGCAATAAAAACGCATTCTACCATTCATCAGAGCACACAAAGGCCCTGTTAAGCTTAGGTCCGATTTGCCTGGCTGCCACTACAATTGAGAGACACTTCAGCAGTACCGTGACAACAGGGTAGATTCAATCGAAGCGGATCTCAACCCATTCAATTCCTCTCAATTTGGATGTTGTTTGATCGATCGAGAAATATTGGGCAATTGTTAAGCGGAAGCTGAAAAAGAGAGGCAAAAGTGACTCGGAAAGCTGCAAAGATGAAGAAATAGTTGAAAAAAATGGCCGCTGAAGTTGACGATCAGAGTGTCCAAAAGATCAAAGCTCGTCATTTCAGCTAAACCAAAACGGGTTAAGACTGTTTGTATGTTTTCCTATATTTTCAATGATCAAATTTTGTATTTCATCAAAACAATTAGGAGATAGAGGTGATTTCTTACGTCAAGATAATAAGTAGATCAAACTTTATTTTTAATGCGAACGACGACATTCAACCACAATAAGTTAAGCAGCAGGCAAAACCAAAACCATCGACATGTTGAAACGAAGCCGACTTACTTGATGATGATGATGAACTATGGTGTGAACTACCATCCAAGATAGCAAGGCAACTGCCTATTGCACTGGACTGTTTTAATTAAACGATTTGATCAAGGTTGTACTGTACTAAATGTATCATCATGTTCCTGTATGAAGTACAGTATTGTGGGCCCGTAAGCAGATACACTTAAGCGCAACCCAAAGCGACAGGGGTCTAGAGAGAATCTCCTTCCAGAAACAAGTTCGCATAAACCACACCAAAACCAAGCCTTCGCCTAGTAAAATGTCTCATTAGATGGGGAGAAAAGCCGCCCTTCATTCACGAAATGTTAACAACAGGAAGTTGGCAGTCCCACTCTTCCCATCCAAATTGCTTCAATCGGGTACTCTGATGGTCCCTCCCTCTATCCCAACATGTGATGTTACATAAATATATGAAAAATTCAGAGAAATTAATATGATTTTCTTACCTTAATTTTGAAGTCTTCTTACCTTGAAGCTTGTGTTAGCTTATTTGGCTAAAAGTAAAATTGGTTAAGGTTCCTCGTTCCTCTCATACTGCTTCAACCTTTCTTTGATGTTATCGTCTCGGTGTTGCTGCTTTTGAAGAGCTGACTTTGGTAGCGCATATCGAGACTCGCATTGTGTCCTAAGACACCGCTCACGGCCATGGGATAGAGAAGAAAACAGGAGAAAGGAGAGAATTAGTAACTGGTAACATGCTATGCGCATGTGAGATTTTCATGGTGATATCCCAACAAACATCAAACTATTCAGCTATTCTAGAAGAAACAGCTGCAAAGCTTCTCCAAATTTGCTTGAACAAGCTCTAATTCAACACCGATGTTTGTTGGGTATTCTCACGAGAGATCATTCCCGATGAGTTTCCACTCGTTTACTCAGAAGGCAAGAAACATTTTACTACGTGCTACATTTGGAAATTTCAGGACAATGATCCCCCATCGCATCCTCAAGTGGTCTCTACAAGCTGTCCATTTGGTTCAGGTATTTTTGAACGTTTACACATGAAATCTGCCGCGACCAAGCTGGCAGAACGCGCCCATACCCCTTTCTGAACCGAAGGGCTGGGCATGTTGAAACGAAGCCTACTTACTTCGGAAGCAACTACACCAGAAATTGAAGCTAAATTTTGAAACAAAAAGTAAAAACTTGAGTGTAAGTCTAACCATTCTCCCATAAATCTGTTCTCGTCTCCAAGCGTTAGAAAAAATCATGTAAACTTAGGTACTTTGAGACTGATATGTACGAGCGAGAATTAAGACATGAATTTGAGTCAGAACGAAGACGAAGTTAACTTCAATCCAATGTGCTTTTCTGGTAGTGACGAGCATTTCAGTTTCAGATTTAATTTAGTTTAATTAAACATGTCATGTCTCTTCACTTGATTTCCTTTATAAAGGTAGTTTCTGGCACACGAGTGTAAAATTAGAAATTCCTTATTACTTTGCAGTTAAACGTTATAGCGAATCGTTCATACCTCGATCAACTCCTCCCATGGAGACACTTCATTCCAATATCCGTAAAAAAAAGTACCCATCCGACGCCTCATGTAGCCATCTGGCACCGCGATCGCGATCCCTTCCGAAACCGGACAGCCACATCACTGCAAGACGTCCGACGACCGGACACCTATCAGATCCCGTGGTTCAGACTGCCATCTGGCATTCAACATCGACCATCACAGCGTGGACAGCGGCGACACAGAAGATCGAATAAGCACCTACCTCCCGTGGAAAAATGATTGTGTGTTTGTGTGTGCCCGTGGAACGAATCCGAACGAGAAGAACGAGAGGATCATCTTGTCCGTCGAAATGGTCATCTGGTTTCCATCCACTATTCGCTGGATCGAAAACGCGACCAACCTGATGTCTATTTTTACCGCCATGACCAACAGGCGATGCCCGTCCACTTGAGAGGGAAAATCGCTCACGTGACACCCCACGACAAAAATACCGCTCGGTGCTCCGGTGGCCACACTGGATCGGAAATCGGCACGCATGTTCAGCAAGTGTCTGCCTCCGGTACAACGTACCGCCTGGTGATATTTCTTGTGGTTTTTACATTATTTTCATGTCATCGAGTTGCTACAAACTTTAATTTTACCCAACAAACGAATTCTTCCCGGTTCTTCGGGAGACGTGATTCCGAAAATACAACCCAGGGCGGGAGGGGAAATTGAAAAAGTAAATATTACACAACACGATGACGTTCCGGTCGGGTTCACCTGTCACCACACCGGCAGACTGTGCCAAGAACAACATCGTCACGAATCCTCGTGCAACTTGATATCCGAAATGAACCGCAGCGACCCCCGCTGAGGCGAAGCAATTTTCAGCAAATTATCGAATAAATGACCTTACACGGAGGGAAAACGAACGAATCGATTCCTGTCGTCCGGAGCCGTCGACGACATTCGTGCGTTGTTGGGCCGAAATTGTCTTTTGCGGTTTACGAGAGGATCGCCACCCGGCCTTTGCGACCAGCGATCACCTCCTCGCCGGGTAATTGCATAACGATCGGTTTCCTTGGTTGATTTCCCCGCCAAGATTATTACAAAACCACTAATCGCCGACCGTTGCCACCACCACCAGTCACTGACAGGCTGTAATTCGTCGTCAACAATCTTCAGTCCCGGGACCAGGCCCAATTGGAGACAATCGTCGTCTGCTGTGAGGCTCGGTGAGGCAGCAGGCAGCAAACTGCTCCGATTAGGGGTCGACCAAATTGTGCACTCGAAAACCCATCAACCCATCAGGCATCTGGCACCACCGCATCCGAGTGTGGCTTTGAACTCACGATAGATTTACGGCGCGGACACAGTCAAAATGAGAGACGAACGAAAAAGAAAAAAAATGCCAAATGTTACAGTTTGAAATTATACGTTTGCTTAAATACGGTTAAAATGATTGACTCGTCTGCACGCCGTTGTTGATTGTGTGGCTAAACACATCGTCGAGAGGTAACGATTGGGTGCCGCCCTTTCTGCGTCGTCGTCGTCGTCGTCGTCGTCGTCGTCGTCGTCGTCGCCCGTGTGTCCAAAACATGCCGCATCTTCGTGATGGATGGAGATTAAATTTAAATCGAGTTTGAGCATTTAACTAAGCTCGCCTAGCTGCCATTGATCGATCAGGATTATTTTCGAAATTAGGTCCATCAGCAGTGGGACAAACTTCGTGGCTTCCTTCGATGCCGTGCCATGGGTTTGGTGTTCCGTTCTAATGCTTAGAAAGATTTTTGAGGCATCCTACCGCCGTATATCGCATGAATGTTGACAGTCAGAGTCTTCTCATAGAAATGATGGCCAAAATGGTCTTTAAAGTATTAGCTTAAAGTAGTAGCTCTCAGTTTCAGACTGAACTAAAACTAAAACAGACTAAATTAAAATGTAAATTAAGTTTTATTTCATAACTAGCTGAACCCGGTGCGTGCTGTGCTACGCTTGCAACTAAACGAAGGAAAATTTAATGTAGCTGGCACGTTTATGGTTTTTTTTTCGGAATGAGTTTTTTTTTTCTTGAATAAGCAAGTGTTCAAACTTCTATCAAACTTCTTACCCGAGAAAAACACGTTTTGTATTTAAGTATCCTGGATAATTCTCATTTCTGGTAGAAATTTGTGTTTTATTTGTATGCGAACCTTTCCTTCCAGAGGGGGTGGTTTCTCAAACCACCATACAATGATTGCCTTCAAAACCCCCAACATGCCAAATTTGGTTCCATTTGCTTGATTATTTCTCGAACCATCACACGGGGCTCTTCGATTATAATAAAAAAATGGGTTCCATTTGTTTGAACCTCTCGCCCTTTCAAAAAGGGGAGGGGTCTTGAACCACCATAGAAACATTCTTGCCTTCAAAACCCTCCACATGCCAAATTTGATTCGATTTGCTTGATTAGTTCTCGAGTTATGAAGAAATTTGTGTCTCATTTCCTTCCTGAGAGAGTAGGGGTCTCAAACAATCATAAGAACCTTCCCTAGCCCCAAAAACCCCTTCATATAAATTTTCACGTTGGTCGGTTCAGAACTTTTCGCGTCTATATGGATCTGACAGACAGACAGACAGACAGACAGACAGACAGACAGACAGACAGACAGACAGACAGACAGACAGAAATTAATGTTTATGTATATAGAAATCCAGCCTCCAAAATCCCCCATATGCTAAAAAGGTTTCATTTACTTGATTAGTTCTCGAGTTATGCAGAAATTTGCTTTTTATTTGTATGGGAGCCCTCCCCCCATTTAAAGTGGGAAGGTGGTGAAGTGCCATAGACACATTTCTTGCCTCCAAACACCTCAACATGCCAAATTTGGTTTCATTTGCTTCATTGGCTCTCGAGTTATGCTAAAAATTATGTTTCATTTTTGTGGGAGTCTCCCCTTCCATAAGGCGGAGGGGTCTCATACCACCTTAGAAACATTTATTTCCTTCAAAAACCTCCACATGCCAAATTTGGTTCCATATGCTTTATTAGTTCTTGAGTTATGCACAAATTTGTGTTTCATTAGTATGAGAGCCCCCCTCTTACAGAGGGCGGAGGGGTCTCGAGTTACTTTAGAAATATTTTTTGCCTTCAAAAACCTCTACCTGTCAAATTTGGTTCCATTTACTTGACTAGTTCTACAGTTATGCAGAAACTTGTGTTTCATTTTTATGGGAGCCCCGCCCCCCTACCAGAGAGGGAGGAGGGGTCTCGAACTACCGTAGAAACATTTATTGCCTTAAAATCCCCGCAAGCCAAGTTTGGTTCCATTTGCTTTATTAGATCTAGAGTTATTATTAAGAAATTTCAGTTTCATTTGTATGACAGCACCCCATCAAGGAGAGGAGAGGGGTCTCAAACTACCATAGAAACATTTTTCGCCACCACAAAACCCCACATGCCAAATTTGGTTCCATTTGCTTGAGTAGTTCTTGATATATGCAGAAACTTCTGTTTCATTTGTATAGGAGCCTTCCTTTCTAGAGAGGGGAGGGGTCTCAAACTTCTATAGAAACATTTCTTGCCTCCAAAAAAGTTCTCGAGTTATGCAGAAAAATGTGTTTCATTTGTATGGGAGCCCCCCCTTTCAGAGGGGGGAGGGGTTTCTTACTATCTTAAAAACGTTCCCCGGTCTCAAAAACTCCAGCGTACAAATTTTCATGCCAAACGGTCTTTCCGCTCGCGAGTTAAATCGTGACAAAGGAAACCCCAACTCATTTTTATTATATAGATTACGAAAATTAAACATGATATTTATTCAGAAAGATGTTCCGCCAGTCAGTGATCAATCTTCCTCAATTTTCCGTAAAATTCCTTTTTATTTTTGTTTCTCTCTAATTGACGATATTGAGATCTACCATTTTCCAAGATCTCATCAATTTAATCATAGAATTAAATTGTGCTGCTGTGGTAACTTCCCGAGCAAAGAACTATTCCAATATGAAATCAAATACTAATACCAGGTTATCTTTGTCTGATCACTGAATTTGTTTTCATCGAGGCTGATAAACACCCAAAACAGCAGAATAAATAGCAAAAAAATACTCATTGAACATAATTATAATAGCTTAAAGGGTGATACGGTCAAAATTTGGTCAAGGGAAAACGCGTGTAAATCGGTGAAATCGTTTATTTAAAAAATCAAATTAAATTTCTTTTTCAAGTTCAATTAGTATAAAAGTCAGGAAAAATATTCAGTTAGGCTTCCGCTTTTCCAAATCCGAATTGCCGGGCCTTACGCTTGACCCCTGCCATCAGATTTTGTACAGCCACCTTGTCCACCTTCTTCGCCGCAGAAAGCCAGTTTGCCTTGAACTGCTGCTCGTTCTTAGCAGTTTTTTTGGTCTTCTTTAGGTTCCGCTTGACAATAGCCCAGTATTTCTCAATTGGGCGGAGCTCTGGCGTGTTGGGAGGGTTCTTGTCCTTGGGAACCACCTGCACGTTGTTGGCGGCGTACCACTCCATGGCCTTTTTACCGTAATGGCAAGATGCCAAATCCGGCCAAAACAGTACGGAACAACCGTGTTTCTTCAGGAAAGGCAGCAGACGTTTATCCAAACACTCTTTCACGTAAATTTCTTTGTTGACAGTGCCGGAAGCTATGAAAATGCTGCTTTTCAAGCCACAGGTACAGATGGCTTGCCAAACCAGATATTTCTTTGCGAACTTTGACAGTTTCGTGTGCTTGAAAATATCTGCTACCTTTCCCCTTCCTTTTGCCGTATAAAACTCCGGTCCCGGAAGCTGCTTGTAGTCGGCTTTGACGTAGGTTTCGTCGTCCATTACCACGCAGTCAAACTTCGTCAGCATCGTCGTGTACAGCCTCCGGGATCGCGCTTTGGCCGTCGTATTTTGTTTATCATCGCGATTTGGAGTCACTACCTTCTTGTAAGTCGATAGTCCGGCTCGTTTTTTGGCTCGATGCACGGTTGTAGACGATACACCCAGCTTATTTGCGGCATCTCGGAGATATAGGTTAGGGTTTCGCTTGAAACTACCGGCAACTCTCTTTGTCGTCTCAGCGGCTTCTGGTTTTCGATTTCCCCCCGATCCAGACTTCCTGGCTGTCGACAAACGTTCCCCAAACACTTTAATTACATTTGTAACGGTTGATTTGGCAACTTTTAGCGATTTTGCCAACTTTGCGTGCGAGTAGCTCGGATTTTCGCGATGCGCGAGCAAAATTTTGATACGCTGCTCTTCTTGCTTGGACGGCATTTTGACAACTGAAGAGTGAATTCCAAAATCAAAATAGGAGCAACATTCTACACACACACACACACACACACACACACACACACACACACACACACACACACACACACACACACACACACACACACACACACACACACACACACACACACACACACACCTTCAAAATGAGGGGTGTTCAGGTTTTTTAAATGCAAAATTGAAAGAAATACGTCAACTTGATATTGACCAAATTATGACCGTATCGCCCTTTATTTTGTTATCAGTGAGAACATTTCGATAATAGATCCTTTATGGTAAGTAAATTTATTAAAATGGTTTCAAAATATGTTATAAGTTTGTAATATCTGAAAAAATGATAAAACGAGAATTTTCTTGCCCAATCATATTTTCAGTGTTTGTTTTTTCGATTGATAACGGTAGGCAAAATTGTATGTTTAAAATGGTAACATATGATAACCAAATTAGCCAAAGGTGATAACTAAAACGTTATGCAATAAGCGATATGCGATAGCGAAAATCAAAACAATGTCTGAGATAACAGAACTTGTTACTTAGGGGCTATTCGTGAACCACGTAGACTTTGCTGGAAGGAGGGGTGGTCTTACAAGAGTCTACGCTCCATACAAAATTGTGTTTTTCGGTTTCATAACCCTCGAAAACCTTTTCATACCTTCTGGCAGTGATAGAATTCTCAATAAAATATCAATTCTTCGTGCGATACTTTTTCACCAGAGAACTTCCCGTTCACTTTCACTTTTTTAAACACAATTACAAAAAGTTTTTTGAGCGTATTAGTAGAACGATTGTGATTGGGAAACTAGGAGAATTTAAAATTAACACTTCATATGATCACTTTTAAAAAAATAAAAAATTAAACATTGAAACACCATTTCAAATTTTCGCTAGTAAACGGCTTTGAATTCTACTACGAGCTTATCTTTTGACAGATAGGCCTATTTCGTCTGCTACTTACAGACTTCTTCTTTAGTGACATCTTCAGAAGTCGAGCACTCGACACTGAGTGAACTTACTACTATGAGAGAATGAAATATCGCGAACTTTTCCTGCTCGAGTCACCGACGCGAGGTTAGGAAAAAATCTGATTATTTTTTTCTCTATATATCTTTGCACCACATTCGTTTTTGAACAGCACATTGCGCATTCCATAGAAATAAATTTTAAATAGAAAGATATCTCGCACAAATCTATACCTGCCTGATGTAAATATGTCCGACTGCTGAGTGCCTGTTTGGGGAGGTTGTTATGAATTTCTAGGGTTTTTTTTGTCATTAGGCCGAATCTGCAGTTGAGAGACTTTCTTTGAGTACTTTCTCTTTTATTCATATTCCATTCAGCGTTACGTTTTTCATTCAACTATTTGTAGAGTATGGTAGCCAGTACTGTTGTGTTTCTATCTGTACTACAGAATCCCTCAAAAGATTTATAATGGCGCTGTAATAAATGAAAGAGAGCGAGAGATGAGAGAGTCCTCAATGCATCACGCCATTCCAGTAAACGTTTTCTACCACTCGGAGTTTGCGTAGCACAATACTTGGATAATTTTTTTAACGTAGGACCAGAGATCGAAATTCTCACTCAGCTGGGTGAAAACCATGCTCTCACTCAAGCAGGTTGTCGATGAGTAGCGAACCGTTCACATTTTCATCTCTCCTTTTTCTCCGATAATTCATTATCCTCTCTCTTGCATATGCGAAAAAATCTCTCTCCAAAATTCAACGAAAATTTTTACTCGTGTCACATTTTTTACTGAAAACATGCTACCTTCGTATACGAGGAGCAAACACCAAAAATAAGGCCAAGCCGCTGCACACTGGTACCGCCATGGACCATCATTATCGAATTATAATGTCAGAATTAAACAAGCATGAAGACTGGTGCATTTTCAGGTGTCAAAAAGTGAGTGAAAAATAATTATCGGCATCTAGGATTCACTGAAACAGAAACGATTTATCAGCTACTCATGCTCTCCGAAAATTATAAATCGTCGTTGATTTTCTCGCGAAAACTGCTGTGAGCGTATAATAGTCTCTCGCTTCTCACATTCTCATCTGTTTATCCGAGCGGGTGAAAAGGGACGTTTCTCTTCTCAAGTAGGCGAAAATTTCGATCTCTGCGTAGGACCAAGCATGGGAAAAATCTGTTTACTTTGCGCTCATTTCTCGCTCACACGCATAAACATTCAGAAGTGAGTGTTACCACGTTTTAATTATTCCGATTCTTCCGGTTCATTACTATTCCGCTTTCATTCTATTCGTAGAAAACAGAAACAGCAAAACTGGTAGCTGATCGTACAGTTAATAAATCGAACGGTAGCAGTAGGACGATTTCTCATTGCCTATGTTTTACCCGCTCAATCATTAACGATTGCATTCATTTGGATTGAGCTGAGCGAGATTGATTGAATAACACTCATTGTTAGGGAATCTGATGCAACATAAATACATAAAGCGTCATTTTAAACCTCTGCTTATCTCTGCTCTGATCCTACCACCTGATTCCATTCACTGAATCTAAATAATCTCATTCGGTGAATTCAAATCGCTTGCCTTCAGTGGTAACGCATTCATTCAATATAACGTATAGCTGAAAATTAGTTTTGCATGATTCTGTTTTCCTCGTTTATTCTTCCTACAATGTTCGTTTTCGAGGATTCGTGTAGAATCATTCGATGGGAAACATCACACTCTTTCGTTATTCTATTTTATATCGGTGGTGCTCATGCGAGTGAATGAATTTTCCCATACTTGCGTAGGACTACGGTTCTCTTTTCTTTACCTTGTGTCATTTCAAAATTTGGAAAAATGAGAGCGTTACGTAACGTTAGGTTTTTGAACGCTAATAACTCTCGTTTGGCTGAACAAAAGGGCTGAACATTTATATACTATTTGTTCAGAAAAACTTATAAAATTGCTGGATTAAAATTTCAATTCAGTGCTATTAACAGCGGATAGTCATGAAGACAATGAATATATTTTTTGGCTCAGGACGTACAAATCATTAAGCCTGGGATCCGAGCTTGCTACGCAATGGTCTCAAGCCTCACACACGCAAGCCCCAAGGTCCCACCCTCAAATATTGTCAAAATAACATAGCGAATCAAAACAACAACAGAGATACTAGTAATCGAAAGCGCATGAATTATTGCAAGGTATACTTCGGACTAAGTGTTCTACAACAGCGAACCATTTTAAAATTGCTAGTTACACATTGATTGTTGCTATAAGTAGAAGTAGTTAATTTTTTTCCCTAAAACTTTCCTACTTTTGCTCCCATACAAATTGATTGAAAATGTGGTGTTCCCCTTCCGGGTCCTCAAAAACGGGTAAAAAATGGTTCAAAATGTCTTCTTCTTTTAATTTCATTAGGTTTTACTACATGTTTAATACAGCCATAGCCACACCTCTCAGCTGCAACATTATAATGGTTTGTTGTCGGTGTCTGGTTTTATAATTGAAGCCCGCACCGTCCCGTCCGTCGTATGGAATTTGCTTCGTACTGCATTCTCGGGCCACTCTCCTTTTTTTTTGGCAATGCTGTCAACTCCTGTATAAAGTACACAATTCGAACCAAAATGATGTCTGAACCAAATGGAAGATCTGTATCAACGCGGGAAAGACCCAGGTCATCCTATTTCCACACTCCAACTCTCCCAAACTTGTTCCGCCTGAGGATTGTAAAATAAGCCTAAACAACACAACGGTGGAATGGGCCAAATCAGCTGTCTATCTTGGCATTACCATAGACAGCAAGCTTGTTTTTAGGGAACAGAAAACTGTCACAAAGTGTAACGTTCTGTTGAAACTACTGGTCTACAAGGTCTACATTATCCTTGAAAAACAAGCTTGCTGTCTACAAGCAAATCATACTTCCAGTCATCGAGTACGGCATGCCAATCTGGGAGAGTTGCGCTAAAACACGTCACCTGAAACTTCAACGTGTTCAAAATAAGTTCCTCAGGATGATCCTGAACACTCCTCCGAGGACAAGAACATCTGAGGTCCACCGTCTGGCCGAGATAAAAATGCTCGACGATCGCTTTAGTAAGTCTATCAATCGGTACAGGGCACGCTGCCTGACATCGGATCACCAGATCATCCGGAATTTAGTTCCCCACCCCTAGGATTTTCAAATTGTAGTTTTAGTTGTAGATTAGGTAGGTTATCAAATTTTAATAAACAATGCCCCAAGGGCTGAGCTGTAAAGGTTGCTAAAACAAAAAGAACATCAATCATATAAAACATTTAAAACAAAGCTGACGAGCCCACTGGGCTAAAACTCTTAAAATTGTTAGTTAGTATGTAAGACAAATGAATGAAAATAAAAAATGAATTAAGTTAAAAAAAAAATGATTTCTTTGGGATATTCAAGTTCGGTTGAGCGGCACGTACGGGTTGTGTTTTTCGCTCTGTCGCTACGAAAAAAAAATCTCGTTTATATTTTCTCTACCTCGTCTGTTTTCTTGCGATTGCGTCTGTTTTGCAAAATATCGCTTGCGCTTGTCCATCTGCAAGCCAGAAGGAAGTGCTACAAAGATTTGCATTTTTCCCCGATTGACCTATTGCTGTGACTCACCACTCGTTAATACTGTCGTGGGTTATGGTAATTGATTGCCCATAAATTTCTGTCCATCACTGGATAGAGGCACACATGTGTCATCAACTATTCTGTTATATCTACGACACCGCGTTTTTTTTCCCGGCCTACTGGATGCAGATCGAAGTCCCTAAAAAGGAGGATCCGACTGTGTGCAACAGTTGGCGAGGCACCATGTTATTGCACATTGTTTTCAAATTTATCCTAAATACGGAAGAAGATGGTCGTGACTCTCGGGCGGCAGCAGGCAGGAATCAGTATCGGACGATCTTGTGTAGGCCATCGTTCCAAATCATTCTGGAACAGGTCAATGGATGTCAATAATCCTTCTATTTGGTATTTGTTGACTACGTAAAAGCTTTTGACAGACTTAATCACGAAAATTTCTGGGAGGAGTCCCGGATAAAATCAACAACTTTATTAAGGCGCAGTACGAGGCTTTCAGGTGCAGAGTCCTGCATAACGGAGCCTTGTCCGATCCTAACCGGGAAATCGCAGGCATCATGTAAGGATGTAGACTATACTATGACCGCTACTGTTCCTCATCGAAATTGACAATGCTTTTGATCGTGTTCCGAAGCACCTCGACGGCTTCGATTTTGCTGATGACGTTACTACTACTCCGATTACTTAGTAAGCTACACGACCTCGCCGAAAACTCCTCTTCGGTGGATAACACCATCAATGTCAAGACTAAATCATTGGATGTCAAAACGAACAGCCCTTCCAACTTTTCGGTAGCAGGGAAAATCATGAAGAAAATGAATAGTTTCCAATGCGTTGACAGCCAGATAGCGTCAGACGGTGGACCCAAGAGCGGTTTAGGTGCACGAACCAAGAAAGCTAGGGGTTAGGGTGTCCCAAAATGACTTTTTGTCAGATAACCTGTGGGCTCACCCTTCAAATGATAGTTTAGGGTGTAACAACAGAACTTCTCTATGGCGACGACATTATAAAATGTTGTTTAGAGGTCGCTATTAAGTTTTTTGAAAAAAGTTCAATTTTCTTACAAAAAATCCGAAAAAATATTTTTAGTTCATAAAAATTAAATAAAAACTATACCTTTTATGTAGAAAGAGATGTTCGCTCATCACCATGAGGCACCAAGTGTGAACACTAATGTTTTTTTTTGCTAGAATGAAAGATATGTTGAAAGTTCCGTCAGTGTATGGCAGGTTGGAAATAGAACTTGAGTGATCTCAGTCGTTGCGAATCAAAACAAACCCAAAAGAGGAGAGAGTTCCTCTCCCATGCGCGCATCAATAAACAGAGTGCACACAATAGATCGCTAGAATAACTATACAAGCCACAGTGGTACATGAGTGTCTTTCCATACGTCAATTTTTGCCTGTTGAAGTGGCGGACTTGTTCCGTTGCTACAACCTACCCCGCAGTGGGATGTTAGGCAAAGATTGACGTCCATGGTTCGAGTACCATTGGATACATGCCCTTTCGCAGATAAAAAGAAACATTGAATTTTCTGTGTTTTCTAAAGCACATAAAGGGAATGCTAGATTTGGCCGCAAATTATAGGATATTTCATGTAAATTTAAGCCAGATAAAGCCAGAAAGATTGCAAACATTGTTGTATGCAAACATTGTTTACGCCTTCTTTGGTTTGGAATTAAACCACAGAGAACAGACATTGATATCCATATACCTTTTCTTGAAAAACGTGTGTAAAAGTTAACAAAGGCAGCCGGTATAAGATGTAAGTGCAGAGCAAAACAAGCAAAACTTTTCAGGTTATGTGTTAGTTTTTTATTGATAAACATATATATGACAGTTATCGCACAACTGCAGCGCCGCCTACCAGGAGCATAACGACATACATTTGAAATGTCTGTTAAAAGTTTTACACAAGTTGCAGACCGAAGATGAACGTCTGTTCTCTGTGATTAAACGAAGCAAAATTTTACGCGCTTGTTAAAATTAATTATTTTTTTCTGTGTAGATCCAGCAAATTTCAGTTTAGCAAACCAGCCAGAATGACCGCGGCACGTGTGGTGTCTAAACTTTTTACTATTAACATTTTATCCAAATCCCAGGACTGCAGACTCACACACACACTGCTTTTCCCGTTTCAGACTTAAGGACATACACGATGGAATCCCCTTATGGCAGGTGCGATGGCTTCCTCATCCACACATGCAAACTTTGGGTTTGCTCAACAAAATATGCCAAATTAATCCACTTAACTGCAGTGAATCATTGCCATACTGCTAATGGGACAGCAGAACACAATATTTAATAAGTTCACACTGTTTTTTTTCACTGAAAACACTCTGAATTTGTCAACTAGTGCTCATTTCCACAGACCAGGTAATTTTTCGCCGTCTTTGTTTACCATTTAAAAGTCAGGATCTGCCTATTACTTTCTTACATAAAACTATATTTCCACTTCTCGTAGCCACCTGAACACTATTTACTTTCACTGATCAATGAATTATCATCGCGCTCTTGAAAACAGTGGACGAAAAATCTGTTTAATTAACGAGAATTAACGAGAAACCCGTGGAATAGTGGTTTTACTTCACCGTCAACTGATGCTATATTTCATTGAAAAATATGTTCCGGAGAAGAATCTGTCGGCGAAGCTTCCGACTTTACAAATGACGTTCCTATACCTGGCCCAAATGATACTGGTTTTGAAAATCCTGGTCATACTTCCGAATCCGATGGTGAGTGTGTTTTTGATTTGCTTTGCAATTGCTTGTTGATTTGTTTGTTGTTTGGAAAGAAAAGGTAAACGGCCTTCATTCCCTTCCTTTTCCTTGGAAGCACGAGCCAAGGGTAGGGGAGTCTGGGTTGACTTGATCCCCCTTTTTCGTTATGAATATATCATTGCGGAAAAAACGAAACTTGATGCAGTTTTTCCACAGGCTCATAGTTCCATATTAACCCTTATGTGCTCGACAAAAAAAACGCCTTCAAGTGTTCGACAGGCTACGTGGGTACCCACCAAATTCAAATGATTGTAACTTTGGTAATTATTGACCGATTTCAACTTTTTAAGCACTGTTGGATGAAGAATCTCGTTCGCTTTATGAAAATTATATGCAATATCCATTTGTGAGTGCATTTGGTTTCCGGGAATCCGCGTTACTGCGGCTGTGGTTCTGTAAGGAGACACTATTTGGGAATATTAATTGAATTTCCTGGAATGGATGTCACAATCTTTCGAATAACGCCATAAAATGGTTTCAGTTGACTCAAAATATTCACAGTCTTCAGCATTGAAATTTTGGCGCAATTTGATCAAATTTTTGAAAAGTTATTAGGGATCTTAAAAAAAATAAAAAAATGTCCAAGGTTCTCGAACTAATCATATTGTTCTTATATTTTTTTATCTCGCTCCACAATCTGAAGTAAATTTCACCATAATAATACTATATATAAAGACGAATCGTTATGATAATCGCCTATACATTATCTTTTCTAGATTTAAAAAAAAAACGCGGGAAAAAAGCCTCGACAGGGATCAAGTCTACCTAGTTTACTCCCTATTTACTTTAAATTTACAACGATTTTTTTGAGTTTTTTTTCTAAGAGCAAGGAATTACAGAAGAGCTCTACGCATTCAATGCCAATTTTGATAAATGCTCCATAAGTTATTTTCTTCGAATCAAATTCTATGGATTTCAAAATTTATATTTATCAAGATGGATGGCTTAATATCTAGCTTGCTAATTATGCCCCAGACTCCCTTAACGTTTAAAAAGGATTCTTATATTGAGGTTTTATGCTTTTTTAAAAATGTGAATATTGTAGGGAATAATTGAATGGATGTACTGTAATCCACAAAGCAAAATTAAAATTACTGGCAACCATGACCGTTTTCTTCATGATGCACCAATACTATCATATGAGAGCAAAAAAGTGTTTGCACTAATACATGCATGTTGAATACTAAGGATTCAAGGGAGTTTCACTTTAAGGAAATTGTGGTTTATGATTTGTTCACCAAAATCCGAGCCTTTCACTACAATAGCGAGTTTTTCGGTTTTTCTTCGTTTGCTTCTAGTTAAAATGCAAAACCAAAGCTTTGTCTTATGGGAACTATTTTTGATAGTTTCCGAAATTTTATTGCGGGCAAAAGAAAGAAAGCCATCAATAGTGAGAACAGTATATCATAAAATTTAGAAAGCTTACTTCTTTACGTTTCAGATGATGTTGCCTTACTCAAACTTAAACTCTGCTGATTGGCACCAATTGCAACAGATGTAAGTATGCCAATTGCGCCACGATTTGACAATTTCGGTCCAGAGTTCAGTAATTTATTTATTTTGTTACGGCGTTGATTTTCGGAAACTTTTCCAGCTGATTAACGTTTCAATATTGAAGTGTTTCATTCTACTACTTAAATTTTTATTTTGCTACTTTTTCGTCACAATGCTGGTAATTTCTTGAACTTGATAAATTTACCAGGATCTTGACCGGTATTCTGACTACCATCTACTGCCTCCAAAACTCTACACAAGCGGTATGGTTCTCCAAACGCTGTTCGATATAGGACATGTCAATGAAAAAGGTTTTCTACTGTTTCTTAAATTCATTGCGATCTAATAATGAAGCTTCGTTTCAGACTGTCATACAGTGTGTCTCACAATAGGTGTCACCTTTTTCCAGTCTTGGTTTATTTCAGCTGGATAATTTTAACAGCGAAATTGATTATACCCGTAAATTAACGATTCCGTTTGCTTGTATTTATCAGCTACCATGGAAGCCATACGGAAAGCTCTTTCGGCATCCTTCAGGACAGTCATAATCAACAAAATGATCGTGTGTATGGCAAAAATCTTGCCAATATTCCAAGAAATAAACTAGCTGTAGAACGCTATCAGAATGTATCGAAAATCATCGAAAAACTTCCCCTTCTTTTCAAAGAACCTAACGTGAAAGTCAACACAAAATATTACATCGACCAGGTTTTGAAGAACCCTCTGCATCCTCATGCTTCAACGCTGTGTGACAATACACCGTATTGTTTCCAACAGGTCTCCGTTTCAGCTCACAAGGCAAAGAAGATACAAGGGTGGTACGCGGATATTTTGCCCGATTTCATCTCAAGCAAAGAATGGCCTGCATCCTCACCGGATTTCAACCCACTTGACCAATTTGTTTGGGGTTATATGCTTCAACATATAGGCCCTACGAAAGGACTTACTTTAGACCGATTCAAGAAACATTTGGTTGATAATTGGGACCAAATTCCTCAGGATATCGTTCGTGCCAGCTGCGATGGGCGTACGAAGCGTTTGCGCAAGGTTATCAGGGGAATGGGCGAAAGATTCGAATTGAATTAATATGGTTTATTTCTTTAACATGTTTCTTTCAAATGAAAAAAAATGCTATGATTTGGTTGTTTTGTTATCGCATCTGAGATTATGCGTTTATAACAACAAAAACAAAATTGAAATAAATATACATGATAAATTAATCATGAATTTTCCGAAAATTTAAATAATTCAATAAGGTTATCAAAAAGAATGCACAAAATCGGTATCTGATCAACAGTTCATTTGAATTATATCTAAAATTTGGAATTGATTTTTCCACATATAAATTATTTCATATATTTCAATATGGCGATTGGAAGAAATCACAGTTTTGCCAAAAATCAAAATTATCTTCGCAATGGCTACCATAAAACTATTTGGTCATTTGGTGACTTTCCTCAATGCCAATTTGCCGTTTAATACATTAACAGGAGGCAAAATGGTTTTAACATGCTTTTCCAACTGACCATAATAAGACAACTTGAATGAGTCCTAAAACGGCATTTCAAAACAGCATTTTACGAGTTCATAAAGTTAAAATAAAACCTTTGATAGAAGTAAAAAAAACTTTAGAAGACAAGGTTTCAAGATCATTGAAAAGAAGCTGTGTATGTTCTCATAAACCTGGCTAAAACTTGAAACCTATTGGCACCTCTTACTGCCATAATACAACCAAATTGACTTCAAGTGGCTTTGATCAAATTTAAATAAAACTTTATAAAGCTGGATGGTTTTGGCAATGTTACTTGGGATTAGTCCGTGAGGATGAAAAGATTCCTATCCCACTCTACCTTGTCTGACCAAGCCATTCATGTGGATGTGATCTCATACAGTCTGCAGGGCCACTTTCAGGTCAAATCGCACTCGAACGGCCCTTTTTATGGTGTCATCAAGCTTGAGTGTGGGTGAATTCTAACCGCTGGCTTAATACCAGCGGATTATGGCCACCTGAGGAAGCTTCTGATTGACAAGGCTGTTGAGGAGTTACTTGGCATCCTGCTAGGACCAGATGTCTTCTCGAGAAAACCTGCAGTGTGTCTGCAAAACGAAGATGCGACGAAATGCTTGAACCGGAGTGCTCCTGCCTCAACGCCAGGAGTAGACGTCCAGAGGTAACTGTAATGGCAATGTGGCATAACACTCACCAATTATAAGATGACTTTAGTGATCGTCAGTCGGTGCGAATCAAAAACAAACCCAAAAAAGGAGAGAGTTCCTCTCCCATGTGCGCATCAGTAAACAGAGTGCACACAATAGATCGCTAGAATAACTATACAAGCCACAGTGGTACATGAGCGTCTTCCAACCGGACATTTTTGCCTGTTGAAGTGGTGGACTTAGTCCGTGCTTCGACCTACCCTGCTGTGGGATGTTAGGCAAAAATGTCGTTGGTTCGAGTACCACCGTATACATGCCCTTTTCGCTCAATTTTCCTAAAACATCTGCTATGTTTCCGAGCCTGCCGCACACTAGCGGAACTATCAAAAAACTTTCTCTTCATATCTTTCAATTCTAGCCAAAAACATTGTTGTTCACTCTTGGTGCCTCATGGTGATGAGCGAACATCTCCTTCAACATTATAAGATGTTGTTTATGGTAATATTTCAGGAAATAAATCCCAATAATGAACATTCCCTAGCGATTTCACCAATTAGTTCGTAAATTTATCTAAACTCGAAAATTTTCAAAGTTCTAAATAATTTTCATAGATTATAGGCACACATAAACCATGTCGCATTTCAGAACTTTTATCATCAAAATTGTTTTTCGAAAATCAAAACCCCGGATTTTTTTTTTTTTAAAAGAATCGATTTTAAAAAAAAATCAAATAACTGAATTCCTTAGAGTTGGACACGTTCAGGCGTGTTTTGCGTCCAAGCTGGCCTTACAAGCATGGTTTAGGCTTGTAGTATGCTTTCGAACCTTTTTTTAAAAAAAACTACTCGAGATAGTTCACAATGATTATGCAAAAATGACACTGAGCTACCAATCATGAAGCTTCAATACAAATATGATTAACGACATCCAAGAAAAACGCCTGCCAAATCGATTCCACCCGAACTTGCACCAACATGTTCAGCCAGACAGTTGAATTCTTTGAACCATGGAAAGCTAGTTGGAAAACTTCAGAAGATAGTTTGTGGCTTCCCGTATCACATTAAGTAAGTGGTTTAGTTTTTCATATCAACTCTTCGACTTTATTGGATCAAATTTTTCCCCACAATCAAATTTTTACAGTCACCGAGAAAGCTCTCAATTAGTCATTGTGGCAGTCCACCAATATCGCGAAAGTGAAAATTGGTATCAAGTTATTTGAGATAATCAATAAATGAGAAGATTTGTGAGAAACATAAAGAGTGTTCATTAAAAAATGATCACGAAAACAAAACAAGGTAAGCTATCTAAGCCAACATCTTATTATGGTGGAAATATTCAACCAACTCCACCAGATCAGCTCTTCAACAAACGAAACATCGATTCTATTCTACCCATCGCAGAAATTAACCCCCTTCAAAAAAAAAGCAACCCTCTCGCATTTAGGCAAACATTGAACTACACAGAAAGCTGATTTCGGATGACCTTGAACTACCTAACTGACTGATTACCCCATCGAACCGAATGAAAACATGCTGGATCGCTTACCTAGAACTAGGAGCACTTACACACTCGCTTCCTTTCCCACCTTCCCACCTTCCCTTCCGACTCATTCCAAGCTAACCTAGATCTCGCTCGCAGCTAAATAGTAGTACGTGATGAGTATCCATCACACATAGTCAGCCAGTATCATCAGCGTGCGCGCCTATCCGATGTGTACCTTAGGGCTGCATCGATTTTTCCCATTTTCAGGAAGCAAACCGCGGAAGCAGCTCTATCGATTTTTCCACCATCACCCCCCCACCGACACATAGCGAAAAACGCACTTCATATTGTCGGGCTGGGCTGGGCTGCCTCCTCTGCCTACACACCATCATCGATCGATGGCAGGTTTGGGGGGGTGGGCTTGTACTTCCGTTCCAAATAATTTACTCCAGCAGCAGCAGCAGCAGCAGGAGCAGGAGCAGCCTCGGTGGAAGAGAGAGAGAGAGAGAGAGAGGGCGAGAGAAAGGAAAAATCGAACGTCCGAATCCTTTCCAAGGAGCTTCTTCTGGTTCTCCGTGTGTTCTCCGACGGCGCGATGAGGCGCTCTGTGCAATAAGGAACGACCGGACGAACGACGGCCGAAGAATGAGAGGTGGGGTTGGGGGCTGATGATGATGTGGGAGTTTTTCTTCCAACCAGGATTGGGTGGTGTATTTTCGGGTGGAGTCCTGGGAGAAGGAAGGGAGCTTTGAGGAAGAAGGATGATGCTGAAAAATAACTTTTATCGATTCGTTGCTCTGCTGGCGATGGGTAGAAAATATGGAAACTGGAACGAACCGACAGGGAAGGTTGGAAATTTGAATATTTCCGGCAGCAGCAGCAGCATCAACACACTAAAAGCACTGAGAAGGAGAAACTAGCAGAAGGTTGCTTCGGTTGAGGCTTTAATTTGGAAGAATTTCGTGAACATCGTTGGAACACCAGTTTGCTTGAAAATGTCCGGAACAAGGTTGGAATGAATTTTATCGAAACGAATTCACATGTATGCCAGTTTTAAAGATTTTCAAGAATTTCGAGTTGGAAGCAAGAGGTCATGAAATGTTTTAAGGAGTTAATCTTTCAACATAGGCCATGAGGGCAGCTCTTATTAATGTTAGAATCAGCTTATCGAACACAGTTTGAAAGAAGCACTTAATTTTCAGCGTTATATAATGCATACAAAAGGAATGCTAAATATGGCATAAATTAATGGGAGCGAGAATCAGGTCCGTTGTATCAATGATTGCAAACAATTACGTGGTTTACGCTTACTTTGGCTTGCAAATAAATGAGGGGAATTTTTACACGTCTGTTAGTATTCATTATTTTTTTATGTGTACTTTGATATCACTAATTTAACCAAAATATCCGAACCTAACTTTGAACTTTACTAGAAAAAGGAACTCAGAAATTCACATTTGGTTGAAATTCAATTCTGTGAAGTATCGTGTTGATTAAAAAAGCATAATATTTGCCAAATTTATCAACAACTGGTGAATCATTGGTTGACTGTAGAAGATAACAATAAATATCTTGTTTCGGCTTTGCGATAATTAAAAAAAACAAGAAGGTTTTTTAAAAGTCCCAATATATTTACACTGGTTGATGCCTTCTGTTTCCTGGCGAAAAACTTTCCAGCGTCTACTAATAACTAATATTAATAGGCGCGTAAAATTTCGCTTTGTTAAATTCCAAAGGACGCGTAAACAACGAAATTGGTTGCAATCTATCATCCGCCATACAACAATGTTTGAAATGTTTCATACAACAAGGTAGATTCAGGCGTTATCTGGTTTAAATTTACATGAAATACCCCATTATTTTCTACCCAATCTAGTCTTCCCTTTATGTGCATTAGAAAACACAGAAAATTCAATTTCTCTTTTTGTCTGTGTATAAATGATAAGTTGATTAAATTTATGCGACTGAGCATTCTCAAATGAATGCACTTATTTACAAAAGATTACCCTGCATAAGGCCTGTCCACGTTAAACAGTTTTCTTTCAGTGTAGATTTTGAATTACTTCACGGATCCCTGAAACGTTTCACTCATATGACAGCTGAAACTTTCCACTTTATTTCGTGGTACAAAATGTTTACATTTTTGTTACATTCAGCCGAATCAAGTGGAAGTGCAGTTCTTTCAATTTGTGAGCAACTGCAGCGCTGAGATATTATTTCCAGACGCCTTTTAGCTATGTCATTGATGTGTTGATAACATCAGGGTTAATAAAATGACGCGTTAAGAGCATACGAAAACAAGTCCCTGACACTTCGATGTTTTCAAGAATCGTTCGCTCCACCGAAGCATTCATTGGTTAGCAATTTGAGCGTTGTTTGTTTTGTTTTGTTTGTGGTTTTTAGTCTCAAAAACGTGAAATGGTAATTAACCTAACCTATAATTAAGACAGGACTACCTCCTTTTTCACCTTAAAGGGCATGTTAAAGGAGATTTGTGGAGTAGCTACTTCAGAAAACTACAGTAAATAGATTGACAATATTTGACGGAATTTTTTGCAAATTCTCTCGCTATTTTGATTGTTGATTTATAGGGCAAACCCGATTTCTATATATAGGGCTGACAGAAGATTGCTCTTCGTCAATTCTCTTTCAATTAATGGATATGCTTTGACGCCCAGCAACTTGTTCATTTACCACTTAACGAAGTTCGCAAAATTTCAGTGGAACAACGATTTTACATCATTTTTATCTAAAGCTCTCCATACGTAGGTTATTCTAGTGATCAAATATATCGTCAAGTATCAATTGATCAACATTTTAAATTTACGGAGCAATTTGCGAAATTTGCAAATCTGCTTTTGTAATCAAACATTTAAAATTGGTTTGATAATGCTTTCACATGCTTCAATCAGTTCGGCTTTCATGGCTCCATCGTAGACTGGATCACTGCTATGCTGACAGATCGCTGCATTGTCTCTAGATTAGGCGAATCAACAGTTGCGTAGTACATCAAAAGGCTATCCGCAAGGAGGTGTGCACTCACCACTTTTGGGGTCTTTAATTGTTGATGATCTGCTACCCAGCATTAAACTACACTCTTGCTTGGTGCAGGGGAGAGGGGCTGAATGTAAACCTTTCAAAAACAATTCTTTTAATTTTTACAAGGAAAAGACTTATGAACATAAAGGCACCGTCTTTAGATGGGGTACAGTTGACTTTCTCCTCTCAAGTTAAATATCTAGGAGCCATACTAGATCGGAAATTGAATTGGAGTAAACACTTAGAGCATGTTGTGACCAAAGCAACTGCTGCTCTCTGGACCTGTCGGAGAGCAATTGGAAAGAAATGGGGACTGAGGCCTAGAATAATCCGTTGGATTTATCTGGCAGTTATAAGACCCAAGATATCGTATGCTTCTCTAGTCTGGTGGCCCAGAACCAAAATAATTTCAGCTCAACGAGAGCTGGCTAAACTACAACGTTTAGCAACTCTATCGATAACAGGAGCTATTCGAAGTACTCCCACTATCACTCTAGATGCCATAATGCATCTATTACCCTTGCATAAATTTGTACAGGTAGACTCTACCTTTTCCGGTTTCCGATTTTGGGTGTCACTGAATAAATCACATGCTGCGTTTGCTTTGCGAACATACAGGCGTCATTTACTATACTGGCAAATGCGCTTCGCCGAAGAATACGGATCACGACACAAAAGGAGACGATAAAAATGTGGCTCAGCGGACAAAACGATTGTATGCATGAGTCAGAGCCCACTAGTTTCATTTGGTGTACAAAAACTGATCCATTCACATTCTGTGTATGTTGCTGATTCTGAATACGATGGGTCACCGGCTGTTACAGTTGGCGAATGTAACTCGTGAGAAAATCAGTTTAGTGCAGATTATTGGAAATGTATGCTGTAAAATAACTTAATTTCTTCGCAGCACAGCAGTAAATGTTTTTTTTTAATCAGTTCGTTTATTTGTTAGGCTCAGGCATGTGTAAAACTTTGCGGAGTCGATATTCAATATTGTTATTAACAATGTTTTATCATTGATTTTAGTAAAAGTGTGGTGCCAATTACTCGAGGATAGCTCGAAGTAAATGAGTCACATCATCGTTTGGAAGGGGCTAGGCAGGTAACTTATTTACAGCAGTAAATGGTTATATGAGACCTTAAAAGATTTGTTTTGTTTGGGTTACGTGGATTCAAGGCGGGCGCTCAAAAATTAAAATTGATTCACTATACGTTCGGCTTTCACAGCACTCCTGTCGACGAAGTCCAGTGATTCAGGTGCTATAGTTGGTTGGCAAGCCGAGCTGTTACAAGATTGGGACGGACCGCAGTAGTAGCTCAGACTTAATCGACCGACGACGGAAAGAGCGTCCGTCCGTTTTGCACCAATAGGGAAATAAAGGCACACGATCAAAGGGCGATCCTGTTTTTCGTAATTATTGCCCATCTGACGATATTTCGCTGTATAGTAATTTGGTAATATGAATTATACTCTTTAATATTAAAATTAAGATTATATAATAATGTTACATAGAACCGAAAAATTGTTTGCCAGTCGGTCAATCCAGCAGCACCTGCATTAATTCATGAAAGGATTCCATCTGGTAGTATTCGGTACCGGGGATACTTATGTTAGTTTAGCTTTAATCCATCATTGAATTCAGTTCTGCTGTAATACACTTAGTTTTTATACTGAGGTCGGTAAATTTGTACTTGTATTTGTAGCTGAAAAAGTTAGTAAACTTTCAGCACGTGAAAAGTAAGGAAGATTATAAAAATGTTATATATTTTTAATAATAGATAATGTTAGAATGAAGTATTCAGTGTAAATTTTAGAAGAATTTATGTTTTCTTTAATTGTTAAGAATTATTTTTAAGTTTACCGAGCTTATGAGCTGTTTGAAATTTTATCGAACAGATTTTGTGTATAAGAATTTACGATTCTCACAATTTCCGTAGTCGTCGTAAAAGCATCACGTGTTCAATGTTTGTGGGATATTCAAATTGAAGTCCTCAATTCGAAAGAAAACTTGATTCAAAGTGCGGTGAAATGCGAGGAGCATGCAGAGCACTGTATGTACACTGATAGGCAGAATAAAGTGCCCACCTCTTCGTTTTTCAATTTCTCTCATTTACTTAGTTCAAATTAAAGTAAACACAGTGTAGTTTTTTTTCTTATTTTATTTTTTATATTCTTTTTAAGTTTCACTTATGGAATACTGAAAAAAAGGAGTTTTACTTAAAGAAAAATAAATCAATTTGTGTTGAAAAAAAAAACAGTGACAAAATAAAGTGCCCACTTCAAAAATCGATATGTTTGACATGTTTTGAAGCAAACGGCTCAACCTGGTGATCGCAATTGATTCAATTGAAAAAAAAAATGGAGAACGCAGTGCTTTCGAAAGCAGTTCCCTTGTGTATCCGAAAATTGGTCGTTCGTGATGTGCAAAACGGTGAATCGCACCGGGCTGTCGCTAAGAAGTACAGTATCAGTAAGGCAGCGGTTGGCAAAATTCTTCTGAAGCTTAAAACGTTTGGATCAGTGGTGGATCGCCCTGGCAGAGGCAGGAAGCGGAAAACGGATGCGAGAACGGATACCAAGATCATGCGCGAAGTCAAGAAGAACCCGAAGGTAACTGTCCGCGAGATCCAGGAAACCCTTCAGTTATCAGTTTCCGGTCGAACTGTTCGTCGCCGTCTCCGTAGCACAGGGTTAAATAGCAAACTTGCCCGGAAGCGCCCATTTATCAGCAAGGCAAACAAAGCCAAACGGCTTAAGTTTGCTAAGGAGCATGCTGATAAGCCCCTAGAGTTCTGGAAAACGGTTCTCTGGACGGACGAATCAAAATTCGAGCTGTTTAACCGAAAGCGGCGGGTTCGTGTTTGGTGCAGATCGGGAGAGGAGCTTCAGGAGCGCCACATCCAAGGCACGATGAAGCATGGAGGAGGAAATGTAATGGTCTGGGGGTGTTTTTCGTGGGGTGGAGTGGGAAGCATTGTGAAAATCGACGGGATAATGACGGCAGATTCTTACATCAACATCCTGCGAGAAAATCTGGAGGTTTCACTGATTCAGACGGGCCTTGAAGAGAAGTTCGTATTCCAGCAGGACAACGACCCGAAGCATACTGTCAAGAAGACCAAGTCTTTCTTCCGGTCTTGTCGGATCAAACCGCTGGAATGGCCTCCACAAAGTCCGGACCTCAATCCCATCGAGAATTTGTGGGCGATTCTAGATGCCAGGGTTGACAAAACTGGTGTTACCAATAAAAATAACTATTTTGAAGCCCTGGAGTGCGCCTGGGAAGAGCTAGATCCACAGCACCTAAAGAACCTGGTCGAGAGCATGTCGAAGCGCCTGCAGGAGGTCCTGAAGGCCAAAGGAGGACACATCAATTATTGAAATGCTTTTATTTTACTTTAATTTATGTTTTCTGTAGCCTAAATGAAGTGGGCACTTTATTTTGTCACTGTTTTTTTTTCAAATTGATTTTGTTTTTCTTTAAGTAAAACTCCTTTTTTTGCAGTATTCCATATATGAAACTTAAAAGAGTATAAACAATTAGACAATAAAAAATACAGTGTGTTTACTTTAATTTGAACCAAGTAAATGAGAGAAATTGAAAAAACGATAAGGTGGGCACTTTATTTTGCCTATCAGTGTACACGCTAAGATCAGTTTATCCAAATTTGGGTGAAGAATACCCATAATCGCGAAAAGTGCATATACCCATTTTTGGATACGTTACTACCTTCCGTATTTGAGTATTTTTTCCCATACAAATTTACTGAAATATGGATATAGTCAAATATATCCGTAAATGAGTATGGGTACTTTTTGCGATTATAGGTAAACTAAGCTTAGCGTGTAGAGTGTTGTACTCAACATATGTTTGGAAGATTTAGAAGTTCTAGTAAAATATTCCTAGAACTCAAAGTACTCCTCAAATTCATGAGGAATTATATAATTCAAAAGTATTTCGAGATGATTCAAAACACTCAATAATATTTTAGAAGAATTTGCTATACTCAGACGTATTAAGTGTGTGTTCAAAGTATTCGATATTATTTGAAGATTATTTAAAGTACTTAAAAGTACCTTATCGTATTTTGATGGCTATTGAAAGTTGAAATTTACACAATATTGATGTTATTGGATTTGTTGATGAATTTAATGTAGCGTATGTAAAAATGTGGATTTTTTTTAAATATTTACGCCAAATTTACGCAATTTTTTTTTTACTTTTTTTTCAATTCATCTACTAAATGTAAAGTTTCGATTGATTTGAGTAAGTCCCTTTGAATTTTTTTTTCAAAAATGAGTTTTTTTCTCGTTCTAACTTTATGTCCGCCTTGAGCATAATAGAAAGGCGAACTTGCCTGTATAGAACGATATTGTTAATAACCGCAAATCCTTCTTAGCAACGTCTTCACAGAAGTTGTTGGAGCCTTTTCTAATGCCAGGCTGACTATTGTTGTAATAGATATTTATTTACATATTTTGAGACTTCATTAAGGGAGTCCGTCAGTTGAACCGCGTAAAAGTAAAGAGAACAAGTAACTAATAAATTCCACTGAATTACTGTTGAAGATTTTCTCATCCAAATGGTAATTCGACTGTTGTATTTAACGTACTTAAGGTTGAAGGTTGAAAGCAGTTTTTTCTTTCAAAATCAAAACATAGTTCGTGAAAATGTATTCACTGTATTGTGCTCTGCCAAGTGGACCACCGGGAATACATTTTAATTTCCAGATTTTCAATATCAAACGAAAAAACTGCTTTAGATTTTTGATGATTACTGAGGGTTGATGATGAGTCCTTCAACCTTAAGTCGATTCAAAATTAATATGGGATTTTACTAAATACGTAATAAAAAAGCATAATCTTTTACGCTAAGATAAAATAAGAAATATCATCGAAATGTATCCTACAAAAGCATAAACTTACTAAATTGCGTTATTCCCTATGATAATGGGACGTATTTATGGGCATTGGTGGTACTTAAACTTGCAGTACATTATTCGGTAATGACTAAATCTTGAGTACTTTTTCAAACAGACGTATCTGATTTTGTAAACAAAGATGCAAACCTATGCAAACTAGGGCCACCAACACAAGGAATAACATATACCAAACATGATGATGATGCTACTTTCCATGGGGGTACTTTTGAGAAATTTACGTTTGAATCTTACTTCCCCTCCTTGTTTACAAAATCATCTGTTTGAAAAAGTACTCGAGAAATGTTTGTCAGGCGTCTTTCTGCCTTTAATCAATATTTGTTGCTTTTAAAATTATTACAAGCTACAAACTACAAGCTGCGGGAATATCACCGATCGAGAATTTTTTCAACCATCCTGTACTCGCGATTTTTGATTTATTACTAGGACAGCGCACACTCTCATTCTGCCGCACTGTGTATCATGATATTATGCATGGGACAGTCCTGTCTCATATTCCTTAAATTTCTTCCTTATTCCCCGAACGATGGCCCCAAAAATGGTCAAAATATGCTACAGAAATAAGTATAGTAAAATGGATACAAGCGAGCATGTATAGTATATGTATGATACAAAAATACATCCAGTTAGATTTATCAGTTTTGATCATTGTAGAATAGTCATATAATCACATCACAACAACTTTAGGAAATGCTGAAAAACCTCCCTTCTCCTTGACAGGTATTTTATTATTTTGAATTGCTTGCCACACTTTTCATAATCCCATGTTCGCTAAAAACGTAACATAATTGGCTCCAATCCTACAGTAAATTCCAAAATCCCTCTAAAAAAACTAAAATATTTGACCAGAAATTAATCTCAATATGCCGCATCGGTAGTAAATTGTGCCTCGTTCTTTGCTTGCTCCGTTGTGTGCTCCGTTCCTCTCTCGGAAGAACAAAAGCACGGGTGATTCAAAGCTGTGTGTAATCACTGAAGCCGGTGCCCAGCGATCATCATCGATCAATGTTTACAATCGACAAGTATGGGTCATCGCTTCGAGCATTCAGACAGTGCAACAGCCACCGAATATTCATATTCGGTTACAGTTACTGAATCTGCACGAATTTGCGATGCTATGTTCACGAACGGGTGGCAGTCTGACACACTATTGTTCAGTAGTATCATGAATGATTTCCAAGCCCTGAGGTAGAGGCAGTAAAAAGTGCCCTAAAACTTAAAATGTACAAAAGGATCTTTGAAGGTGATCTGACAGGACATTTACAAATAATAAAAAATGTCAACATAAATCCGTTGGTGACACAAAATGAAGACTGGATGCAACAAAAACCCATCTTAGATATACCATACAAAGTTATGATCAATGGTCGGAACACGTGGTAATCTGGTGGGCCAACAGTTTCACCAGGATCTATTGTATTTTACACAGACGGTTCTAAAATGGGTGATAGAACTGGGGCTGGAGTGTATGGACCCAGGACTAAACTCGCCATACCAAATGGGTAAATGCTCTGCAATCTTAGAATGCCCTGCCATCTGTCTTAAAAGGAAATACAGACAGGCCAATATCTGTATGTTCTCAGACAGCCAGGCAGCTTTGAAAGCTATCAGCGCATTTGAGTGCTGTTCCAAGCTTGTGTGGAAATGCATTGAATTACTAAAAGAACTGGCGTCAAAGAATAGGGTCAACCTATTCTGGGTACCAGATCATAGTAACATTGCAGGCAACGAAGTTACCGACCAACTTGCTAGGGAGGGGTCTCTGGGCACCTTCTATGGACCAGAACCTTTCTGTGGAGTATCCTCAAGTTCATTATCGATGGAGCTTAAAAACTGGGAGAAACAAGCTGTAGAAGCAAATTGGCGCCCTGCAACTGGAATAAACCAGTCAAAAAGATGCAAGCGTGAAAAACACGTATATACTGCTGAAACTCAGCAAGCGCGAATTAAGTGTGTATGTAGGCTTATTAACCGGCCACTGCCCTTCTCGACACTTCCTAATGAAGCTAAAGAAGATTCATTCTGAAGAATGTCGGCTCTGTGGCCTCGAAACTGAAACCTCCGAGCAGATATTTTGTGAATGCAGCTTTCTCATTAATAAGAGGAAACGTTATTTCGGGAGTTGCATTATGCAACCTCGAGATATCTGGTGGAATATAAATCCCAAGATAATAGTAGCATTCGTTATGGATGCTATTCCGGACTGGAGCATAACGCAGGCCTAGAAAACAAACTTCAGTCCTAAATACTGGTGGATGTAGAAATGAACTGCGCACAATAAATGGGTCTTATCACAATGGCCGCAGTGGGTTTGTACCCCGACAGAAGAAGAAGAAGAAGAAGAAGAAGAAGAAGAAGAAGGCCTAAGGGGTCATATATGACCCCAAAGGAATGTGGCTGTATAAAATCACAGACTGAATAAAAGTGTACTTTGCCTTCGGCAAATTTATTCTACATCATTTTTTTTCTATCTGGGAAACATAAAAAAAACATATGGGTCTTAGGTCTTCTTGACGACCTAGAATATCCTGAATATAAAGATGGTATTAAGGTTGAAGGATTCATCAACATTTTTCCGTCATCATCAAAAATTCGAAAGCAATTTATTCGTTCAAAATAAAAACATAGTTCATGAAAATGTTTTCACTGTGCCCCGTTTGGCGAGCATTTTCACGAACTATGTTTTGATTTTGAACGAGAAAACTGTTTTCGAATTTTTTAAGATGACCAAAAACTGATGATGAATCCTTCAACCTTAAGCGCTGTTTTGTTAAGTCATTATTTGATGCTTTTTTGATGTTTTAGGTCATCAAAACTGTCCTTGAGCTTAGAACTTAAGATCTGCAGTAGTACCTTTAGTTTTTTGGCCTATACAAAGTAACGCTACGTATTCAACCATACTCAGAGAATATTTTAGAACGTAAACAAATATTACGAGATGAACTGGGATGATTGGGGTCATCCAAACTGTCTTTAAGGTCAGAACATAAGATCTGCAGTTGTAACCGTAGGTTTTTGAAGTATGCAAAGGAATAATATTTATTTAACAATATTCATTGAATAGTGTAGTAGGTCAACACACATAATGTGACAAATTCGGGATAATCAAGGTCATCCAAACTGTTCTTAAGTTCAAAACATAAAATCTTCAGTTGTAACTGTACTTTTTGGGGTATATAAGGTGGCTATATGTATTCAAACATATTCAATGAATTTTTTGGAAGGTCAACAGTCAATATTTTATAGCTCTCTGATCCTCTAGGTTATCCAAACTGTCCTGGCGATCAGAACACAAGACTTACAGTTGTAACAGTAGTTTTAAGGCAATACATAGTAACAACACATATTCAATTAATATTCTTCAAGGTCACACATTATAAACACATTATCCAAACTATCCTTAAGATCAGAATCTAGGACCTACAGTTACAACAAAAGCTTTCTTGGCTATTGATTGAATATCTCGGAAGACCAACAGACATTATGAGATGGTCTTCTAGGGTATCCAAACTATCCTGGAATTCAAAACTGGAAATCTACAGCTGTAACTGTTGCTTGCTGGACCAAATAATGTAACAATATGTGATTGAGCAATTTGAGTGCGTAAACAGAAGGTAAACAGATAGATTTAGATAACTTAGGATGTTCTAGGTCACCAAAACTGAGTTCAGAAGTTAGGATCTACAGTCGTAACATCAGCTTTGTAACCTATGCAAGGTGACGATATGCATTCAAGCATATTTAGTGATTCTTCTGTAAGGCTACCAGTCATTATCAGATTATCTTGGGAGGTTCAAGGTCATAAAAACTGACTTGAGTTCAGAACTTAAGATACACAGTAGTAATCGTAGCCTCTATACAGCACTACGATAACTATTCAAACTTTCAATGAATATTCTGAAACGTCCCTAGATATCATAGGATACTTTTAGTTCTAGTTTTAGGTCATTCAAAACTTAAGGTCTACAATTGTAACCTTAGCTTTATGGGCTATACAAACATTAGTTAGTTTGTTTGTCATGAATATCCCAAGATTGTCTCATAATATGTGGTGGTCTTCCAGGGGCCTCATTGAAGATGTTTAAATATATATCATAACATTTTGAATCGGATAACGCTACTGTTACAACAGTAGATCTTATGTTCTGCACTCCAAGACAGTTTGGACGACTTATCACATCTCAAAAAATATATCCTACTTCTAGCAATCACTTCTATGTTATTGAGCACCAATTAAATCAGAACACACCCAATTGCTTGTTAAATAAGGGAACGTCCATTAATTACGTCAAGCAAAAAATGACTTTTTATAAACACCCCCCACCCCCCCTTGTAACGTTTTTTGTATGTACGTTCAAATTGTTTTGTATGGATCGTCACGTTTTCCCAACCCCCCCCTCGCCAGTTACTGCGTGACAAACTTAATGGACCTTCCTAACGCCTTGAAAATTTTTGGCCTGGAAGGCCCAATTCAAAGAATAATGCATTGAACAATCGGAATGGCTTTCATTTAGTTGCATAGTCCTACGTCACCATTCCGAACAACACAACGGGGCTGTACCTTGTAGGTTTTAATAAAAATAAAGCCAAGTAAATTTGCTTCCGTTTCATGATTTTAGAAAAATACTCATAACTTTGACAAGTTTACACCGTCAAAATTGAACAATTGTAGACTTATAAACGATTTCAAAAACTTTTTCATGTTTTAAAATAGTAATGTATTAAAAGAATTACCTAACATTCATGTTGGGTTTTTGTATATGATAACAGGTTATACGTTGTTAGTTTATACTGCAAACGAACTCTTCCTCCGCGACGCTCTCACCGATATAATGACAAAGCAACACCACAGAAACACCGCTTTTTACTCACTGTGCTCACACCGTTTCAATCGAAAATTTATATTTTTTAGTGATTGTTCAAATAATAAATGATTAGCTTTAAACAAAAAAACCTACATTTTGAGTTTTAGTGGATTATTGCTTATGGTTTGTGTCCCCTTAATTCACCTTTTAAAAAGGGTGTTCCGATCGAAATTTGGTCAAACGGTAATGTGTGTGAGTCGATCAAAGTTTTTAAAGTTTTTAAGTTTTTAAGTTTTAAATTAAACATTTTTTTTTGTCAATTACACTTCAAGTCGATAAAGTAGATCTGTCAGTCCTTCATGCAAGCACTAGAGAGACGTTTCTTTTTAATTTGTGAAAAAATATTCGTACCTCTTTGGATTGTTTTCGTAAAATGCACGAATGTTCTTTCTGTGTCAACAAAAGCTTCGTACTTTTGACAGTTGCCTGGTGTGCCATTAATTAAGAATGTATCTTCATAAAAAGTACCAATCAGTTTCGTTGCAGAACACAACGAATGGATTTGTGAGTATTACCTTCGATTTCGTAATATAAACAAAAATTAACTTTCAGTGTACATACCTCGTGTTTCACTTAGATCATATCAGATAAATCAGTTCAAATTTCAGAACGAAGATGCACCGATGATGATCTGAACTATTTTTCAAAATATTGAGGAATATCCAATAGAACGCTTATGAATTTCTTTTCTTCATTGATGAATGAAATTTACTCATAACTCGTGTATTACGAATACTAGAAGCAACAATTTAGCACACAAATCACAGCTTGCCTTGCCTTGTGACTTGCGTGTTATTAAATGGTTATTTTTGAGTTTTCTGTTTAAATTATATCAGATGGTATATTTATAAAGCGTGTTTCGGTCTAAATTTGGTCGACTTAAACTTGATGTATTGCCTTTCATCGTGCTTTGAAAAAATTTGCATACCCCTCATTTTTAAGATGTGTGCGTGTAGCATCATGCCTGTCTTTTGATTTTGAGATTAGCACTACAATAATCAAAAGTGTCGTCGAAGGGAGAGAAGCAACGCATCAAAATTTTGCATATGGTGAAAATCCAAACTACTCTCACACCAAGTCGGTAAAATTGTTGAATGTGGCTAAATCAACTGTTACCAACTTATTAAAAGTGTTCGGTGAACGTTTCTCGACAGGCCATCTGTACTTGTGGCTTGAAGAGAAACGTTTACACTGTGACCGGAACCGTCAACCAAGAAATTTATCTGAGCGAGTGCCTACAAAAACGTCTACTGCCTTTCCTGAAGCGACACCATTGCTCCGTTCTAATTTGGCCGGAATTGGCATCTTGCCATTACGGTCAAAAGGACATGAAAGGGTATGCTGACAAGAACCCTCCCAAAATGCCAGAGCTCCGCCCAATTGAACAATATTGGGCCATTGTCATGCGGAACCATAAGAAGACTAAAATGCTATTGTGAGTGAGAAACAGTTCAAGCCAAACTGGCATTCTGCGGGGAATAAAGTGGACAAGGAGAGTGTACAAAATCTTATGGCAGGTGTTAAACGAAAGACCCGGCAATTCGCATTCGGAAGCTTAGCTGAATATTTCTCTTGTATTCTGTATTACCTTACCTTACCAATCAGACTAAGGCCGGCGTGGTCTCTGCTGTACACAGAAGTTGTCTCCATTCTATTCGGTCCATGGCTGTCACTCGCCAGCCTCGCTGTCTCCGAAGGGTCCGCAGGTCGCCTTCTACTTGATCGATCCACCTTACTCGTTGCGCGCCTCTTCTTCTTGTACCTGTCGGTTCGTTTTCGAGAACCATTTTCACAGGGCTGTCGTCCGACCAGTGATAGAATTCTTACAAAAATATCAGTTCATCGTGCACTACCTTTTCACTTGGGAACTTCCCGATGCTAGTTTCACACGCTAACGTTTCTTGAGTGAACTTTCTGGGATGAGAGAATGACACATCGCGAACTTTTTCCACTCGAGTCACCGACGCGAGGATACGAATAAAATCAATTCTTTTACTCTATATCTTTACACCACATTCGTTCTTGAAAAGCACACTGCTCATTTCATGGAAATGAAATCTAGACAGAAAGATATCTCCCTTAAATGACATCCCGCAAGATGACTGTGTGGCCGGGGAGGCTGGTGTTGAATTTGTCCTCGATACGTTACGCCATTTCAGCAGAAGTCTCGACTTTTGCGGCGACACAATACCTAAAAAGCAAACATCACAACTCATGTGAACATTGCCTACACATACTCGCTAGAGAAAAAGAACAAAGCCGAGGAGATATTTTGTTGGATCGGATCTCGAATACGAGTGAAACGTTGAGAGATGGAGAAACAAAAGATCTTTCGCGATGAGAACTGAAACGTTTTTGGGTTGTATGTAGTTCGTTCACGAACTTTGAGTGCGAAGTTCCTCGGTGATATATCATTGCACTGAGCAAAGAGTGAACGTTTTTTGAACATGATTTTTCCATCACTGCGTCCGACATTCTTACGACATGCATAGCCCATCGTAGTCGACCGATTTTACCGATGTGTACGATGGGAGGTTCTCTTAGCAACTTTTGCAATTCGTGGTTTATTCACCTCCTCCACGTTCCGTCTTCTATCTACACTCCACCGTAGATGGTACGCAGCACCTTCCGTTCAAAGACTCCAAGGGCGCGTTGGTCCTCCACTAGCAATGTCCATGTTTCGTGGCCGTAGAGAACAACCGGTCTAATTAATGTCTTGTAGATGGTCAACTTTGTGGTTCGGCAAACTTTGTTAGATCTTAGCGTCCTTCGGAGTCCAAAGTAGGCACGATTGCCAGCCATAAAGCGCCTTTGTATTTCTCTGCTGGTGTCGTTATCGGCGGTCACCAATGAGCCCAGATACACGAATTCGTCTGGTGCATCACGGATGGCTTCGACGTGCTTATCCGATTTATGTAAACCATGGCGATCGATCCGATGAGCGATGGCGTAGCGAAAATACACTTCGATCGGTTGAGTTGCAGGCCATTTTGCTTCATCCTGTTCATCGTTGCGGTGAGAGCTAGCAGAAGCTCATCGAAATCTTTTGCGAAGATGACGACATCGTCGTAGAAGCTGACAACATGATCCAATCCTTGAAGAACGGACTCCATTCGACGCCGGGATATTGCGTCGTATTGTTGAGAGTGAGCACATGGCGAAACTCATCGTTGATTGGAAGGTGTGTGTAGGCATCGGTTACGTCCAGATGACAAAACAAGGAACCTCCCTTCGTTTCAATCTTCGGAATGGGATGTTTGTCAATAATCATCCTTGAGTTGACGGTCGGTTTAAAGTTACCGGTGATCCGAATACCTCCATTCTATTTTATGACAATGTGGGTTGGCGATGCCCACTCGGAGTACTCCACCTTTTCGTAGAATCCAGAAGCTAATTTTGTATCGATCTCCGCTGCATACCAGTCACGCAGTGCGAGGCACATCTTGTGCCTCCGCGAAAACTGGAGATACTCCAGGCTTCAATTGAACTTTCGCTGGTGGTCCTACAATCTTTCCTGGAAGTTCGCTGAAGATGCTGTCAAAGTTGTCCAGAAGTTTCGACAGGTGTGCTGCTTGATCCGGAGTAAGTGCGGTGCTCGTAAGAAAGTTGACGGACGAGTCTGGAGAGAACACTCGATTAAGATTGATCTGGTCAGCAAAGTGAACAATCTACTCGCGCCCGAAGAGAGATTCGGATTGAGTTTTCGCGTTGTGGCTCCGATTGATACATGCACCAAGACAGTTGATGCGATGACCAGTGTTGCTTGAAAATTGTTTGTCCGTTGCCTGAAGTGAAAACTTCGGCTTGATCTTCCTGAGCTGCGATTCTCCGATGATCCCACACGGTGTTCCGGTGTCCAGCTCAATCGGTAGGCGGCGACCATCGATTTCCACATGGGTGGCGATCGTTGACGAGACTGGGGCAGCTTCTTCGTTCTCGGCTTCTCGTAGCCAAGTCTATTGGTTGCTTTCGAATACGTTGTTGACGGTGCTCCTGTGTTGATCTCCCTTACCGTGTTCCGAGTTGCTTCCAGGGTGTGCGCGATTTCGTACGCAGCGTTGAAAGTTGCCGGATTCGCCCTTTTGCTGGATGATGTGCCTGAATTTGACACTCTCGACGAACTTATTCCTCGTACGGTCGAAGTGGTTCTACAGGGTGGTGCGAAGCTCTGCGAAGGGAATCTCGGCAGGATCACGGGGGGTAACGAGGAACTTCAAAGCGTTATTCAGCTTCGCCCCCATGTGGACTTGTGCGAAATTTGCGTACTGACCTTCCGGAATGAGGCTGAGCTGCAGTGCCCATTCGGACCGGTTGAAATAATCGGCGACAGATGTTCCCTCTGTTGATCGGTACTCGGACATTGTGAAAGGCGGTACTTTCGGTGATGGAGCAGCAGCGTCTCCGGCCGGAACCTGCTGATGAGCGTTCGCTTTTTCGACGGCGTTTCCGATCGATGCTTTGAGGGCTTGCGCAATCATTGCTGACAGCGCCTCCATGAACTCAGGATTTTCCATTGTGATGTTTTGGTGCGATCCTAACCTCACTTTTGTATCGCGAGGAGTTTTTCGTTGACCCCACTTTGGACACCAAAATGTCGTATTTGTGGGCGATTTCCCTTAATAAGAAATCAACGCGGTTCGAATACCGTGAAATTGAACTTTTATTTTACTCTAATTAATACACAAAAGTACTTTTAAGTCGGATACATTTCGTTCGCGACACGCGGTGTTAATCTTTTTAGTTTTCTGACAGCTGTATGCGATACACTCGAAAAAGTTAGCTGTTGCAATTTTGATGAGTGCATACATGATACTTCCCTTAATGTCTTTTGTTTTCACCGCATTAATCACAAGCCCAATCCTACCAGCTTCAGCCTTAAGGTGAAACTCCCCTTGAATCCTTAGTATTCAATATGCATGTAGTAGTGCAAACACTTTTGTGCTCTCATATGATAGTATTGGTGCATCATGAAGAAAACGGTCATGGTTGCCAGTAATTTTAATTTTTCTTTGTGGATTACAGTACATCCATTCAATTTTTCCCTACAATCTTCACATCTATAAAAAAAAGCATAAAGCCTTGAAATAAGAATCCTTTTGAAAGGTTAAGGGAGTCTGGGGCATAATTAGCAAGCTAAATATTAAGCCATCCAATACAAATATTGGTGAATTTTAAACGTCAGTTCTTATTTCAATCATAAACTATCGAATGAGTGTTTGAGTAGAAACATAAAATGTTTTAAATACGTTTGAAATTATGCATCTGAGATAATAAATGGGATTTTGGTAGTTTAAAAACCGATTCCAGAGACCTTTTCACGTCATATTGAACTCTGACAACCAACGACAGCTCATGTTATACAACATAATTTGATTGCCACATTGTTATTAAGTTGTTCACACGAATCCAGTTGAATGTTGTTTACTCGTGATAATGATCACTTATTTTGAAACACTTTGAAGTTACTTGGGTATGTACCACAAACACAAAGAGATATTATTTTATTTTGTGATGTTAATAAAAATGAATGAATTTGATTTACTTAACTTTATTTCAATGTGGAGCTTTGGTAAGTTAATGTATGTGTTTACTCTATGTTTTAATAGAAATTTCATCATGTTTCACTTTTTTCAGCACGTATGTTTCAAAAAATAATTGTACTTTTATTTTTCAATTTTGGTTTTAAAGTACGATTCACTAAAAAATTACTTCCCCAGACAACCAAAATGCACGTATATTGAAAGTTGTTTTTATGATATACAAACATATATGTAAGTAAACAAATCGTATAGAATGCAAAAATATGGCTTATACGTGCAAAAGTGGAGGCCATATACGTGCAAATTTCATTGTTTTCTTAAACGAGTTTATTTGATATCGTATGCGATTGAATATGTTATAACAAATTCGATTTAAAAAGGTTAGTGATGTATATCCGATTTAGTTTGTGACGCAGTACGATGAATAAATGACACATCGCATAGAAGTCGAAAATTTGCATTCTTTACGATTTAACTTAAACATAATACGGTAGAGGCCACAAGTAATTGCGATTTTGACTAAAAATTAGGAATATACGATAGTATTTCAACACTGTTATACGACTTGTGGTTGTCTGGGTCATGATTGCACTGGTTATTATTGCACTGGTTGCCAGAGCTTTGAGAACACAGGGTGTGATGTTGATTCCTGCTATCAATTTCCAGCATATTTTTGCAGTTTTTCAAAATGTCAATATGGATTCGGTGCAGTCATTTCGAATGAATCAATACGTGTAGAAAATGATGATTTTAACTGATCATCAACCCCCATGACAGTGTCAGTAGTTCGGTTGGTTACTATATTTTCCCGAAATTTATCTAAAAGAAACACATCAATCGAAGATATCGGCACTATAATAACTATAATAAGATATCGGCACTATAAAAATGAACAAACATGTTGTTTGAAAATTAAGATATCAACTTGTTACAAAATTTAACGAAATTTAGCTGACAAGATATTGAAACTGCACTTCAAAAGATTTTTTTACTCATCGGAAATTTGCATGCACAGTTCATGAAAGGTTATGTAAGAAGCATACATATATTAGAATTGTTTAAGTAAAATATCTTAAATATATTAAGCATTGATGTTTCTGGAAATTTATAAGGCTCAACTTTAAAAAAAAATCGTGTAAGCTCACCCTAGACTACCTCATATTTTTTCAAAATTTTACAGCTTACTTCCATAGAATTTGATTCGAGGAAAATAATTTAAGGAGCATTTATCAAAATTTGCATTGAATGCGTTGAAAAATGCTAGTTGAATTTCAATTTTCTCGCCACTCATTTTTTGGCATTCAAATTAGAGCTCTTCTGTAACTCCTTGCTCTTTGAAAAAAAAGCTCATGAAAAATCGTTGTGAATTTATAGTAAATACCTACAATTATTTAACTGGGAAACTATGTAGACTTGATCCCTGTCGAGACTTTTTCCCGCGTTTTTTTTAAATCTAGAACAGATAATGTATATTCATTTACCCATAACGCTTCGTCTTTATACAGAGTATTATTATGGTGAAATTTGCTTCAGATTGCGAAGCGAGATAAAAAAATATAAGAACAATATGTTTAGTTTGAGAACCTTGGACATTTTTTAAATATTTTTAACCCAATAAGTATGTAAACATATGACCAAAATTGCGCCAAAATTTCACTGCTGAATATTTAAAGTCAACTGAAACCATTTAATGGCGTTATTCGAAAGATTGTGACATCCGTTCCAAGAAATTCAATTGATATTCCCAAATAGTGTCTCCTTACTGTAACTTTACTGTCTGTAATCCCGGTAAATGCTCAGTAGCAAGAGACCTCTCGAGCTGTATCTCAAGATCGGCTTACTACTGGGTAATCTGGAGGGGCTTCGCGAACAAATTTTGCGGATACTGTCACCTGATTATACTTTTTTGAGAAATGTGTACTGAGATACAAAAATGGAGGCTTTATTGAAAGAACTATTGGGTGGGTTGGTTTGGAGGAAAATGGCTACTATTGTGGGTGTGGTGTAAAGTGGGTGGTTTTATTGTTCTTCAAACGTACCGGTCATTACTGGAGTTGATGATGAAAATGATGATCTGGGACTGCTTCCACAACGTTGGGCGAGCGCTCGCTGCTGCACGGCGGACTTTTCGATCCACGAACTATCCGGATTCGGTTGGCGATTGGGGTCAAAGATGGCTGATAGGTGGTGTAGAAAGTGACTTCGTTGGCGCGTGAAATCACTGTTTCCTCCCAGGCGTCGTCCCTCATAGACTGAAATCGGCAGAGCCCAGGCAAGGCCGGAGTGACTCTGCCGAGAGGGGAAGTCTCCTTTGCGGTTAGGGAGGACTCCCGAGACAAGTCGCTTCTTGAAAATTGTCGGCCAGAGGAAGCGAATTTCCTTTGCTTTTAGACTTAGCGACCACTGGGGTCACTAAGCCGTATCGCGTGCGCGTCGGTTGACCTCGTCATCGGAGCAGAGAGCGGTGTCTACCAAAACGGTAACACAAAAGGTCCTGTGAGTGTATCGAGTGGATTGAGCTCAACTGTATAATTATACTGCTCATGTAAGGCAATCCACCTGTTAAGTTACCTGAATTGAACTTTAAGCTGATCTCACTCGAAGCTGTATTAGCGACCACTCACTACTTTCCTAAGACACCTTTCACACGCGAACGCCTGGACAATTCTGAGCAATGGTTGATCATTCGCGGCTCCTTTGACCCTTCGCTTTGCTATGTCGTCCTGCTATGTCTGCATACTCCATTTTCCGTTTTCCGCCTGAATCATCTTCCAATAGTTACCCACTGACATGGAACCTCTCCCGACTTTACTGTTATACAATTTGATTTTTTTTTTCGGATCCCTACTAACAATTTACACTACTGAACATATTTACTTAACCCTACTAACCAACACCAAACAAATGTATAAAGACGTAACAGTACATTTAAAATAATAAGCACAAATTAAAAATCACATAAATTCTGTAACAAACGGTTACATTACAGAACCACAGCCACGGATTCCCGGAAACCAGATGCACTCAATTGGATTTTGCATATAATTTTCATAAAGTGAATGAGATTCTGCATCCAACAGTGCTTAAAAAATTGAAATCGGTCAATAATTGCCAGAGTTACAATTTTTTTACTTCGGTAATCAAAACTTTTATCAGTCCAGCACACTCGCGCAAATAGTTGCTGACAACACTTCGCTCTGCTACGCTACGCACAGCTGAGTGTAAATTAGAAAAAAAGCAAAACGCGCAGTTTTGAGACCGGCTGCTGAATTTTTGCACCAATCTCACTAATTAAATTAAATTTTTCGTCCACTGTTTTCAAGAGCGCGATGATAATTAACCTTTCAGTGAAAGTAAATAGTGTTCAGGTTGCTACGGGAAGTGGAAATACAGTTTTTTGTGAGAAAATAATAGGCAGATCCTGGCTTTTAAAAGGTAAACAAAGACGACGAAAAATTACCTGCTCTGTGGAAATGAGCACTAGTTGACCAATTCAGAGTGTTTTCAGTGAAATAAACAGTGTGAACTGATTAAAAATTGTGTTCTGCTGTCCTATTAGCAGTATGGCAATGATTCACCGCAGGTAAGCGGATTAATTTGGCATATTTAGTTGAGCAAACCCAAAGTGTGCATGTGTGGATGAGGAAGCCATCGCTCCTGCCATAAGGGGATTCCATCGTGTGTATCCTCAAGTCTGAAGTACGTTTCCGCCATCGTCTCAAAGTTACGTGCTACGATATCAACGTCGTCGGCAAAGCCAAATAGCTGGACAGCCTTCCTGAAGATCGTTCCACTCGTGTCTATCCCAGCTTTTCGAAACACACCTTCCAGTGCAATATTAAACAACAAACACGACAATCCATTACCTTGCCGTAACCCTCTCCGAGATTCGAAGGGACTCGAGAGGGTCCCTGATACTCGGACGACACTCATCACTCAATCCATCGTTGCTTTGATCAACCGCGTCAGTTTTTCCGGAAATCCATATCCCTGTATTCTGTATTAACTGAACTTAAAAAGAAAAAGAATTTGACTTCTTAATAAAAACGTTTGGTTGAGATTTGGGATGTGACTGACAGTTGCAACAATTTTGAAAGGCATCTTCGAGTCGTGATTAAATATAAAGGAGAAGGATTTGTTGAACTTCCCTAAACACAGTGTAAGTTTAATATTTTGACTTGTTATTTAAAGTGTAATCAGTGAGAAATACAATCCTGTTCAAGTTTTATAGCAATTTTCAAGTGTATCATTTCTACGTTGCCACCCTTTAGAATCACATCCAAAAAAAGGTAATAAGCAAAGCAAATTTGTGTTAATCAATGTTCAATTGTAGTTAATTTATCTAATTTAAACTAATCGGTTACCATGGGTCGCTGCGCCGGTTGATTGTGGCAACGAGAAGTGGTTTATTTACATAGGCCTACTGCGACTCACCTCACTCACGATGGGTTCACTTTCGTTGTTGGTTATCGGTTTACTGTGCGTTTCAGTGGTAAGATACGTTTTCTCCAATAAGTATGATACATTTTTCATCGTTATTGAGTTTTGAAAAATCAGTGTTATTGTAAATATATTTTCTTGGAAGTCGGTAGTGCAACACTAGTCCTTCGGACAAACCTGTATGCGTGGCAATATTATTGCCAATTAAAGGGTGATACGGTCAAAATTTGGTCAAGGGAAAACGCGTGTAAATCGGTGACCTTCGAATCGTTTATTTAAAAAATCAAATTAAATTTCTTTTTGAAGTTCAATTAGTATAAAATTCAGGAAAAATATTCAGTTAGGCTTCCGCTTTTCCAAATCCGAATTGCCGGGCCTTACGCTTGACCCCTGCCATCAGACTTTGTACAGCCACCTTGTCCACCTTCTTCGCCGCAGAAAGCCAGTTTGCCTTGAACTGCTGCTCGTCCTTAGCAGTTTTTTTGGTCTTCTTTAGGTTCCGCTTGACAATAGCCCAGTATTTCTCAATTGGGCGGAGCTCTGGCGTGTTGGGAGGGTTCTTGTCCTTGGGAACCACCTGCACGTTGTTGGCGGCGTACCACCCATGGCCTTTACCGTAATGGCAAGATGCCAAATCCGGCCAAAACAGTACGGAACAACCGTGTTTCTTCAGGAAAGGCAGCAGACGTTTATTCAAACACTCTTCACGTAAATTTCTTGGTTGACAGTCCCGGAAGCTATGAAAATGCTGCTTTTCAAGCCACGGGTACAGATGGCTTGCCAAACCAGATATTTCTTTGCGAACTTTGACAGTTTCGTGTGCTTGAAAATATCTGCTACCTTTTCCCTTCCTTTTGCCGTATAAAACTCCTGTCCCGGAAGCTGCTTGTAGTCGGCTTTGACGTAGGTTTCGTCGTCCATTACCACGCAGTCAAACTTCGTCAGCATCGTCGTGTACAGCCTCCGGGATCGCGCTTGGCCGTCGTATTTTGTTTATCATCGCGATTTGGAGTCACTACCTTCTTGTAAGTCGATAGTCCGGCTCGTTTTTTGGCTCGATGCACGGTTGTAGACGATACACCCAGCTTATTTGCGGCATCTCGGAGAGATAGGTTAGGGTTTCGCTTGAAACTACCGGCAACTCTCTTTGTCGTCTCAGCGGCTTCCGGTTTTCGATTTCCCCCGATCCAGACTTCCTGGCTGTCGACAAACGTTCCCCAAACACTTTAATTACATTTGTAACGGTTGATTTGGCAACTTTTAGCGATTTTGCCAACTTTGCGTGCGAGTAGCTCGGATTTTCGCGATGCGCGAGCAAAATTTTGA
>JASCZW010006084.1:0-112964 GCA_034211315.2 Aedes japonicus
GTTTGAAAACACCCCACATAATCACAAACCATTCCTGGACCATTTCCCTTATTGTTGACGACCGTTTCCGTTATTGTTACGACATTTACCCTTATAGTTGACAACTGTACACAAACAATCTCCTATATAGTTTTAACAATATGTCAGATGGTGAAAGGCCAAATAACAATATGCTGAATAGGCGGTTAAGTTAGGTTACCATAAAAAAATGGCAATTTTGACGAACAAAATTTTGTCTGTACTATATACCAAAAAGTTGGTATATAATCCAGACCAAGTGCAGACAATACAAAACCTTTCAATGACAATATGGCATACATTAACAATATGTGTTAATGTAGAGGTTGTATGGTGGAAATGAGATTAAATTCTTCGATAACAATTACATAAAATGTGAAAATATATCTTATAGTCGAAATATTGTTTTGACTATAAAGCAAATTGTTTTTTGTTATGCGGGACGAGATCTATCAGCTATCTGAATCCGCAGAACAAGGTCTCAAGCGAGAGTAAAGCAACATCGGGGCATCCCGGTTCTCTTTGTTCAAAGCAAGCAATGTACAATGTTTTTGCTTTTCTTAATTCTAAATTCGTTAGAATAACACATCGTATATATTCATACAATTTAAATCTTATCTAATCCGGTGAGATGTAGGCTTTCACTTCTTCTGCTTCTACTGTGAAGTTGTTATTCTTGCGTCCAGGTTTTCTTCGGGTTTACTGTGACATCGCTTGCTATGTCCAGTTGCAGCTTGACTTATATGTTGTTAATGTACCTAGTTTCGTACTTCTGCTTGCACTAGACCGATGAGGCTCAAGGAGTGTACGCTCCTGGATTTTACTTTGTAATTATTTGATCGTGTCAGTCTCAGCTGAAGAGGATAGATAAACAGTCATCTAGTTTTTCTATCCTCTTCAGCTGAGACTGATTTTTTTTCTAGATTGATGCTGCCTTCATTGTTTACCAAGTATTCGGGGTATTCGAATAGCAAGAATAACGAATGTGCTAAAAAGTTTCCTCGGATTTTTTTTTGCAAGGAACTACAGGTTTAAATGGGAAGAAGGGCGAATTAACAGAACGAACAGAATGTCAAAGTGGAAAAAATGTTTGAGTGACAAAGGTCTCTCCTTTTTTCTTCAAGTTCGAATGTCTGTGGTAATTTTTCATTGATGTTTTGTGAAGATTTTCTGGTCTCAGATTCCGCGCAGTGTTTGACGGACGAAGGTTTGCATCCCCGGTGGTTGAATATGTAGTGATAAGTATGTCAAGTGAATCGGATTGTAGACAGATGTCAGCCAGTCAATTCTTTTCCTCTCCCACAGTGCATTTAGCTAAAACGTAACGTACGACATGTAGTATTTACGGAGAAAAGTGATGAAGTTCAATTGTTCTAGTGACAAATGTAGTGAAAAAGTTCGCGAATGCCTTAAAAGAGGAGCTTTCTATATTTGCTTTGGAACCAAGAGTTTATAATTGAATAATAACAAAGAGTAGGCTGTGCTTTTGAGCGAAGAATACAATTTTTTACTCCGTCATGTCAAAAAATTCAGAAACGATCGTGTTGTCGACCGAAATAGATGTTGAAAAGTGTTCAAAAGTGCCTGTGATCGGGTTTTGCCCACTGATATGTCAAAATCTGTATATGTCCGGTCAAATTTTGGAGGAACTACCGTATCGGAAAATAAAGGGAGTTTGTGTATCCGTGCCGATTATTGAACTTGAAAAAAAATCGTTTAGGTAACGTTCCATAGCGGAAGATTTAGATTTTTGGCAGAGTGTGGAGTGAAATCTTTAGTAGACCAGTGCAATGAAGAAAACAGCTGCTTTTTCACCAGAAACAACGAACGGAGCATTCGCGCATACACGCGTAGGAGGCCCATAATTTAAGGTGTACTGAGCTCTGTTTTTGTAATGCTGGTTGCAAAAAAAATATACACAGCAACAAACAGTGGCCGGAAAATTCTTTAATACAGTCTTTTCCGTGTTCGCATTAGCTAATACGGACGCAATATATTAATATTAATGTATGTGTGCAATGATAGAGAGTTCGTTTTGCCACAGCGAATTTTGTTCTCTAAAATGGCGTTAAATCAAGAACGCTTGTGTAAACTAATTTTACATAACAAGGTAGAAAATCCGGATATATCTCACGATGATGTTGCAAAGTCGTTAAATATTGCAAAATTCACGGTTACTAAACATCTGTCAGCAGCGATAAACGTTAAAGAAAAAAGTTCAGTTCCGGAGGCAACCACGGTACTCGTTTCGTCGTGGAGAGGAAGGCAGTGGTGAAAAAAGTGAAAATGCTTCCACCGTTCATCCAGAGAGTGAAGAAAAGTGCCGGTCTGAAGTCCTTCAAGCTAGGTTTTGCTCCAAGTCGTAACGATCCGTGGAACAAGAGCACAAAATCGCAAGTGTGGATCTTGACGGAGTACACTGAAAATTAATTTTCGTTTATATTAATCAATCGAAGGTAGGACTAACAAATCTACTCGTTGTTTTCTGCAACGAAACTGATTTGAACTTTTTAAGAAGTTACCTTTGTATTCAATGCCAAACGCGCAACTGTCAAAAACACTAAGCATTTGTTGAAAGAATATTAGTTAATTTACAGAAAGAATATTAGTTCATTCTACAAAAACAATACAAAGAGCTACGAGTTATTTGTTACCAATAAAAAAGGAACTTCTTTCTGGTGGTGCACGAACGACTGACAGATATACTTTATCGGCTCAAAATGTAATTAGAAAAAAAGCGCAACCACGAGAAGTTCATCAGCGTTTTGTTTTTTAATGTTTCTGACATGGGGTTTAATCCTATATTTTTAGGAAGAGCTGTTATGTTGACTCGTGAAAAGTTACTTGATTATTTTCCTTGAGGTTCCAACTCTCGATAGCGCTTTCATTTCTATTTTGGAAGAAATTAATGATTCCCGCCAACCCAGTAGGAACATCAACACTTATGAGTACGATCAAAGAGAAGCAGCGATTGGCTGGTCTTCACGAAATTCATTTTGTGCATTGTACAAAAAAGGTGAAATGATAGCGTTTTGTAAGATGACAAGCAAAATGAACGTTTCATACAATTTACGAGACATTTGTTTTTTATTCAAAATCCATATTTACGAAACGAGTGAACGCTAATTTACGAAAATAAATTTTTAGTGCAACTGCTTGATATCCGACGACTGCAAAGCTGATAAGAGCAGATTCTGGGACTAGAGTTTTATACAGTTTTTCCAAAGACGAAAAACACAGTATAAAACTCTAGTTAAGCAAAAAAAACTGTTCAAGTTTCCAAAAAAGTTTCTCTTATGGCAGACAATATGTGGATGCGGTCTCAGAAGTGACGTTTTCATCATACTGGCACCATAAATGGACAAATTAACGCGGACGAATGTCTTTATAAACGAGTATTGTCATCCATTCGGAAATATAACGGTTCGGTGCTGTTCTGGCCTGACCTGTCATCTTGCCATTAGGGGAAGTTGCCTCAGAATTGCTATATTACTAATCATTTACTAATCAGTGAAATCCACCATATTCGCCAGAACTCCGTCCGATCAAAATGTATTTGGTTAAAAGGAATCTTCGAAAAATGAATAACATACACACTTAGAAAATTTTACAGTATTCGGTAATTTTTTACCGAACTTTCAACAGCTGAACGTTCGGTAATCCGATTTACCGGTTTTCGGTGAAATTTTACAGTATTCCAGTAAAAAAATTACCGCAACTTGTCATATTTTACCGAAATCCGTTAAATTTGATTACCGAACTGTTCAGCTGTTGAAAGTTCGGTAAAAAATTACCGAATACTGTAAAATTTTCTAAGTGTGTAGCGATTGACGAGAAAAATTAAATCACTTTCGGAAAACACTGTTCACAAAATAATGAAAAGTGTCAAACGAAAGTTTGGACTAGCATTGGGCATATTATGCGTAAGTATCGATATTGGAAAATCGATTCATATTTGACCATAAGAATCGATTCTCCGATTTTATCGATGGCAAAGTATCGATTTTTTAGTATCGATACTCTTTCATTCAAACATGAAAAATTAGTGAAACATTTCTTTTATGTAGTATTTATTATTTCGGCATACATCACATATAAAAGAGTCAGATTTAAAACAACAACAACAAAACAAATCGAATAATTAAAGTTATTAGTTCAAAATGTTCTTGATTCAGTTTTTCCATTATACTTCTGGAAGTGAACTCAAGAACGTCAGTTTGCCATGCGGGAGGAATTCAACCTGTGCCTGTTATCTATAACTTCCCCTGTTCGAGAAAACAATCTTTCGGGCGGTACACTGGTCACCATTATCGATAAGAAATCTCGAGCGGTTTGGTAAATGTGGTGATATTCGCTGCGACTGCTTCCCCACGCTTGAAGAGTATCCAGAAAACGCAGTACGACTGGTTAATGAAAAAAAATATTCGTAGTTCACCCGAAATATCCGCATTGTCGGTGTCGAGAGTTACAAAAGATTCGTGAATTTCAAGAAGTATCGATTCAAAAAATCGAAAAATCAAACTGAAATATCGATTTTTCGATTTTCGATACAATATTGCCCATCGCTAGTTTGGACACAGAGAACAGACATCCAGACTCGAATAAAATCCACGGTTTACAGTGTAAATTTTTAAAATCAGCACCGCCTAGTTTAGGTTTCGCCAAACTCATATTGACAGACAGTCAACGACTATCAAATCCCAATGCGCAGGTGGTGGCATCACCAAAACTAACTGAAACGAGTTGTAATTTTAAAATGGCAGTTACAGAAATTTACACACGGAGGGCACTTCAGCTTGGATGTCTGTTCTCTGTGGTTAGGAGCATTTGGATACAATACATCCAATTGATTCAACAAAATATATTTTGTATGTGTATTTTGACGAACTTTTTTTTAAATAACAATTCAAAAATCCAGAGGGTAGTTTAGCAACGTAAATTTAATGTAAAGCTTGCATTAATTTCTACATGAGTGCATGAAATTAATTATGAATCAACATTGATTTTCTCTTAGGTGAACAAGCTAGTGTTATTTTAAACGTGGTCTTTGGTGAGATCTATCTGATTATAAATAGATTACAAAAACATATTTTTAAATAATTCCTAATTCGTTGTTGGTTTGGAAATTTAAAATCTCTAAATCTGGAAGTATGTGGCATTACCCTTATCCAAACGATAAAGGTAATGTTCACATGTGGGGCTTATTGTATGTTCAAATAATCACGGAATGGACGAGACGCTTTAGAAATTCTGAAATGGGTTTGCTGAATCTCTAATAGAGCTAGCACTTACTAGCTCCCGAATTTAAGCTGCTTTCAGAGGTCGCTGAAAGGATTATTGCAAACATATTTTTACCATGCCGGCCGATTGAAGAAACACACAAAAGAGCAGATTTTAGCTTTCAAATGAGCAAATAACTGTATGTGGAAAACTCTTTGTAGGAAAAAAAAATGGGTTGAAATTGGCGAATTGACTCAAAGTGCAAATTGGATAATCGATATAATTGGATGAAAAGACAAAAAGTCGCAATGGACGAATTGCTTATGAAACAAAAAAAAGCAAGATCATGCATCGGATCAAAATCTGAATGACAAGGGGTTGGACTCATTTGATCAGAACTCATTTTGCGTTCCGATTTTAGAAATTGATCAGATGAATTAAAATTTCTTATGACAGTTTTGCAAGCTTCACTTTTTAAAATCAACACTTTTAAGAACGTACTAGTAAACAGATTGCAATTGGAAATTCCAATTCCAATTCCAGATTTTCGGAGCCCGTTCGTCCGGTGAAGTCCACTGTTTTGACTGTTCCTTTGTCTTGGGTGTGTACCAGTGAATTCATGTTTCTTTAACTGTCTCAAACGTACACAGACAGAAACTCCTTCGGATTGCGCTTAAATAGCGTCAAACACTGCTTTGAAATGTTCTCCTGGTCCTGGTCCTGGTCCAGAGTACGCCAAAGCCCGTCGCGCTGCCAGTTTTCTCAGGCTCAAAATTTCATGCACCCATGAGGGCAAGATGCCTACTGTCTCGACTATCTCGCGCATTTTCTCGTGGATTTTTGTCACGTTGTCTTCCGTGGTAGCCATTTTTGGGGCACCTGGGTGTGACTCAGTAAAGGCTGACGTGCAACCACGTTGAAACTCGTTAAACCATTTTTCGACAGTCGCCTTCGAAGGTCATCGTACACAGCATCCAAGTGCTCTTTGATTTAGCTGCGCCATTTCCTATCCCAAAACAAACATCGAATGACCGACTGATATTGCTCTTCTTATTTATTTTTTTAAAATCCGCGGACACGCCCACTTCCACACGCGATCGAAACAAAACAATGAGCCCGATTCGGCTGCAATTTTGACAGTAGAACGATAATAAATTTCTATTGCGGCCATCGAGTGGTGCAGCTAATTACTTATCGGGCCGCCCCCGTAATCATGGCTTGTACTAAGATTGTAGTGATACTACACTGGCGGTAAAAACCTAGCGAAATTCATGAGATTTGCCTTATGAAACTTCATGAGCCCACTAAATTTTGATTTCATATGGCCCAAATGACATCGATGTGTGTAACTGTGATTCCCCCAGTTGATTGTTATGATTTTCTCAGTTCAACCTTATCAATTTCATAAACTGATTTATGACTTTCATGATTGATTTCATTTGGTAAATGTATGAAATGGTAAAAAGTGCGCCACAAATTACATTTTTGTTTACTATGGGTGGATTCTCACTCTGGACGATTCCAGTATACCCGAGCTTATATACTGCCCTCAACTGTGGTAACTAGAACAGGACGAAGGGAGTTAACTCCTGGAAACTATAAGTTTGGTAAAGTTTTAAAAGATATCATAACCGTCCTCCTTGGGCAAACAAGTGTATTGCTTTCAGTTGTTGTTCCGCTCTATGTATGTATGGGATCTATCGTGTAGAAACTTTTTCGCGCATTATTTTTAATTTAGAAAAGTGCTAATCCGTACGTAAAATATCGTCAGAATATTGTACATACATAAACTTCAATTGCGCTGCGGCAGTATTATAAGATGATTTGCATTTTTTTCATTGCCACACAGTTAGTTTAAGTGGAATGCATATTTCAGTAGAATTTAATAAAATAATATATAATATAATACATATATTATTTTAATAATTAGTATAAATTTGATGTCCATATCATAAACAAATAAATTTCAAAAGGCTGTTCCATGAAACTTATACGGTTGTCATAAACAAACCAATGGAAGAGATTGTGACAAAAATCATGGCATTTCATAAGGTATTGTTATGAAATTCAATCCTTTTCCTTGTGGCTTATTGTCATAAGGTTATTTAATGAACTTTACACGGTTTTTTGCACTAGTGTAGAACATGTTGCAACTCGACCCCTCAGTCATTTTTCGACAATTGTATTCTTTTGCCATCACCCATTTTGTGTACCCACTTTCTTTCGACTCCCTGTACTGGTAGGAAACAATAGCGAAGGCTCTCTTGTGTCGGCTCTTGACTTACTGGATCCACATTAGGATTCCAGAATCACAGACAATGAATTTCGCGATGCTAACGCAAACTAGATGTCAGCCAGCACTCTAATTTCGGCAGATCGAGCCAGGCCATGCCTTGATGCGCGAATTGTTTATTGATTGCTATCGAAATTCCGATATCACACACCACCCACGTGAGCTGGTGTTGGTGTTTGTGCGAATGATAACCGAATTTCGAAGGTTCGCCCAATGAAGAGCGCTTTTCAGGAGAAATCATCCGATAAGATACGCTCTCGTGAATATCCCACATCACCGCACATCACGATGTTGGATAAGGGTTCTTCTTCGTGTAGGTAATCTGTTTATCGTCTCGACACGGTGCTGGCCGGAAGGGTTCACCCGCACACACCGATCGGACCATGCGCCGTTACGTCGTTTCCCTGTGGGTTGTTTTGATTTTTCAAGAGCTGATGCCAGACGGGGCAAGGTGTGTTGTGTTATTCACCACACCGAAGGAAGAGATGTTTGCGTGATATAATATCTCACGGTTGCCATGGTTCTCTGTGTGGGAGAGCTGGCGAGTTTCCGTGAGTGAGGTTTGGCTATCGAACACATGAACCATCGAGATCGAATTCAATATCAGTATGTCACTTGAATTGCGTCGACTCGGTTCGGTGGTGTGTCGTACAGAGAATCCTTCCGCCTGATAGAAGTTGTCTTCAGTGCACGGACAACCAGGGAAGAGATTTTTTTTTTGTTAGTGATCCAAGTTTCGCACACCTTTCGTTGCTGCCCTTCAAAGTCGATTGGATATTTGGGTGCCAAATCGGAAAGAAGAAGTGTTAAAAGTTGGATTTTAACTTGAGGAAAGTAGCAGGCGGTGAGACGAACTCAACTTTGATTAATAGTTCCGTTTCGAACCAATAGGAAGTCCCCGGAGATCTTAGTAGGCACGGGTGGTGCAGTGCACCAGAGGTCTTCCGTAACACACGCAAGGGTGCTGTGTCTTTTCGGTGGTATTGTGCGTGTGGGGCGAAATTCGCCAATTTTTTTCAATAGAAATTTTGAGCAATAGTGTTGTCTTCCTCTGCTCGCAACCGTTGTGAAGTGGCAAAGTGTGTTGGTGAGTGCGAAGAAATTTATCGAAAATAGTGGCAGTCATCGCCTGCTAAAGGCCGCTGCTGCTGTCATCGGAAGAGTTCGATTTCTGTGGCTACTTGCACATCTTTCGACCATACATGTTTGTGCTGGTGTAAGTGTTTGACGTGACGAGCGTGAAGTGGTTTTGCGGCCGCAAGTGGTGTATTGTTTTTCTACACCTTTCGGTTCCACCCCGGGACGACGTCGACGGTCTGTGTGTTCATTTCGCCGCAAGTTTTTTTTCGCACTGTGCCAAAGGAAACATTTGACGTAACTTCTCTTTGGTTCTTTTCATGTATGTAAGTAGTGCTGAATCCACCACCGCGATATAATATTCGCAACAGCAGATTCTAACCTCGAAGTGTGTGCGGTTTTTTTTTTTCGTTCATTCGGTCTCACCGAGTGCATTATCTCCATTCTGTGTAGCAAAACAAATTTGGTTGTTTATGGTGTATTTTTTTTGGTGAGCGTGTGCCAAATGATCTCACGCGTGTTCGATCAATAGAGTGAATCCCTGGGAAGATCAGTGTTCAGTGTTAAATAAGAAGAAGAAGCAATCCTGTTGAGAACCATGACCCGGTCACTACGATTGCTAGTGCTGGGGGCACTTTGTCTAGTGTACTACTGTTGTGATGCAAGCAAGTTGGCAAGCAAAGCCGGCCTTGACGATCCGGCGGTGGTGGCTGCCACCCTTAAGGAAGATACGCTGCAGAGCAATATGCTGCCGGAGGAGGAACCGTTGCATGTCACCAAGGGACCAAAGCCGCCGCTCAGCAAACCGACCAAAGTTATACCGGCGATCGCGAAAGGATCCGTTAATGAATGTAAGTTTTCCAGAAAAACATGATATTTCCCAACCCCATCGCAAACACGTGATCGTTGTCGTTAATATGAAATGTGGTTCATTGTTTCTATAGGGTAGCTGGGGGTGAAAGGCAGAGATGTTCTCAAAGGTTTGATTGCAATGACTCCACATCAATTGGAAAATATTTGCATTTTATTTAGAAACCTGTTTTCAAAATCCTGTTGATACTTTCAAGCATTTTGCATTAATTTTCCTCTTCGAACGTGTTCGTTGAATTTGCGTTTTCAAAGCATCAATTTACTACGACAAATACATGCTTGCACCGACCGTCAACTAAAATGTGAGCTGTGGAGATTTCACCCCCCATTCCCTCTCCTCACACTGAGATCGAGGCTGAGAACCCGTCGGCTGCTGCGATCAATTGACTTTTGACACCCGGTCTCGATTTGAAATTAAAATTGCGGTTCTACAATGCGGCTATCTGGGTTGCTTTGTTTGCATTACCGACCGGGCAGTGTTAGTGGGGAATTTGGAAGCAAAATTGTTTTTGATAATTGGTAGAATTATTTTGATTCTCGTCTCGGTTGCTGGTGGTGGTGGTGGTTGATGATTTTTGCGCGGAACAATGTTTGAATAATTTAATTAATATTGGCCTGGATTGGAACTTGATTGAGTTATGGGGTGGCTTCTGCTGGTTGTGGTGACAATAATGAAATTTCCTTAAATCGATTATGATGGTTGTTTCATTAGTTGCTATCAATTGAATGATTTTTATAGTTATTTTATTATTTGTCAACTCGGAAATACAGCGTCTTCCCGCTACTTTGAAATCGCTGCGAAAATCAGTTAAGCGAACCATTCAAAAGTTCTAACGTTAAACCATAATGTGTATATAAACGAAAAATATCCTGCGATCCAGTGAATTTAACGAAATTCTGGAATCTTTCGACTTCACAGAACTTTTTCTCAGCTTTCAAATAAAACAGCTCATCAACACTAACTCGCTTCGTGGTTCACCTTTTATCATATTTCCGAATAGTCTGGGAATCATCCGAAAAACTTTTGACTAAAAACCAATTCGCCATTTTCTTTTGTTCAATTTAGTGAAGTGATTTTGTCACTACCCATCTTTACGGCAACCTATCTAGTAATTAAGTTACCTTAACTGCAACATAAATGCCGCTTTTGGCCTCATTAATGCTATTTTGCATTCGAAATGCTTATTACAGGCTGCAAGCATTTAAATGATGATGATGATGCTGATGATGATGATGATGATGATGATGATGATGATGATGATGGTCCCGCCCTTACCCCTACAAAGGTTTGAGCTAGACGATTTTATCTCTAAGATAATTAATTTGGTAACAATTCAAACCAGTTATGCAAAAAAAAAAACGAACTGATTTCATCTACAGTTATAAATTTCTTCAAAAGTATCCATTTGCTTCACAGCGACATAATTGTGAAAAGCTTTGATGTTAACCACAAAAGTTCGCAAGTATTCCCAGCGATCAGGGAATTCTGTTGCAATTCAGATCACAGAATCCAGTTAAAGGACATTATCAAAAGACAAGCCAATATCCGATAAATAGCATTTGAAATTCAACCTTACAACAAATAGCATTCAAGATATTTATATAATGCTTATATAATGCTTGTAGCATCTGAAATGCAGCTTTACGGTTGATTTACTGCATATGCTAAAGCTAATTGGTTACCTGGCGATTTTGTTGTACCTTGATGTATTTTCTAAATACGACATGGTGTCGTTTACTCAATCGACAACGTTGTTGATTCACTTTAGCGATGTTTACTATTATGTGTCTTTATCGGGTGCTTCTCCTGTCTATATTGAATTTTTGTTTATGGTGCATGCCAAACGCTGAATGTAATCGATAACGTCTGCAACGATGAACTTTGAACCAACTAAACGAGCGCGGAAAGATGCCCTTGACAGTCAAAATGCTGTAGTTTCATGAAAAAAAAATTTCCTATAAGGTATAGAAACCAAGCCTGACAATGATGAATCTCCATACTGAGTCTACGTTTTTAAAAAAAGAATGAATATTTCTTATATCTTTGTTGCACATACTTTTTGACTTAAACATATACATGATTCAATTGTATTGATGTAGAAGGAGATGTTCGCTCATAAGCATGAGGCACCAAGAGTGTACAGTAATGTTTGCTAGACTGAAAGATATGAAGAGAAAGTGTTGGAAGTTCCGTCAGTGTACGGTAGGTTGGAAATAGAATAGAAGTATTAAGAAAATCGACCTGAAGGGGCACGGAGGTAAGCGGTATTCGAACCGAGAATGTGGCCTTTGTCTAACATGCCCACTGCGGGGTAGGTCAAGGCACGGACGAATCCGCCACCTCAACACGCAATAGTAACGCGTTGGTTGGCGCTCATGTACCACTGATAGCGTGTGATAGTTTCTAGCGGTTGTTTGTATGCACTTTGTTTTGTTGCGTACATGAGGAACCCTATTCTTTTTTGGGTTTGTTTTTATTCACAACGTCTAATGATCACTCAAATGTTTTATCGTCATCTCTAACTTAGGGATCTCGGAGAGAGATCAAACCTCATTACTCGTAAATGTCATACTCGAAAATTAAAGGTGCAGAATTGAATTAAGGGAAATACCAAGGGGTAACACAGCTTCTCATCGCGAGTAATTACAGAGTTGCTTTTGAGGTACCTCGAGTAACTCTCGTTGCTCAGCAAGCGAGCACTGTCATTTTTTGCTCTGTGTTTTTGCAAACACAGCTGTCAAACCAACCAACGCTAGTACATTAGCTCAAGTGTGCACAATGAGATACTAGCAATTTCCAACGTTTTTAATTTTCTCTATTTTCTATCTTCTCTGTTTTTGAAAACAAGCCACATTCACTTAAACTACATATCTGATATGCTCGTACAATTTTATATCGTATTTACTACTAGTCGTGTAAGTTTTTGCCTTTTACGAGACGAAGTTATTTTTATGTCTCCAATTAAGTCATATTTTGTATAAACCCATCAGTTTTGGGTTGACCTGCAATATTTTTATGCAGCATCATTTCACCAGGCTATGAACTTGTGCTTTGACACAAGGGCAGGAGAGAGACAACCGAGCTCAGCCCGCTGAACTCCGACCCAAGCTTCAAGCTTCTTACAATCGATGTTTAGCAAATTAGGAATCTGTACATATCGCTATCATGCCTCATCATTGCACTTCAGTAAGGCTCACCGTTGTGTCATCTTCTATTGCCATTAGCAGAATGTCCAAAATTGGAAGTCTAGTTGGAAGTGCAACTTTTCGAAACCCTGGCAACCGGTAAGAACCGATGAATATTGATTCAATTTTAAGCTATATTGAGTTACTCGGGAGTTAATTGGTGCATCAAAGCAACTCAGAGTAGAGCTATTTCACCCCTAGGGAAATACCTTAAGTATAGAAAAAGGTCAGGTTTGGTGGTCAATATAACGTACATTATTGTACCCAACAGCTCACAGTACGGTTCTTTGGTCGCTTCGCTAGAGAAACAAGCAGGCTCTTCAGCATAGGTGTCTTGGTAGAGTTGAAATCCATCATCTTGAAGCGTACCAATAGTTTGTTCGGAGGAGCTGTAACACCATCAGGAACCATAGGGGTTGATTATAGAAGTCGAGTCGAGCCACATTAAAGAAGCAGACTGAATCTTATCGAGTCGGAACCCGACTGTCAACTATAATATTGAAAGATTATAACTGTCAACTATAATATGGAAAAATGAAGCTTTTCACACAGCAATCGAGTATTCTGTGTTTGTGCGTAAGAACCACAACTCCAACGACTGTGATTACGAGGATATATTTGATTACAAGAAAGCTAATTATGACAACATTAAGTTCAAACTGAGTAGAGCGAATTGGCAATCCATTTTAAAGGATCAAGAAAATCTTGAAAGTACAGTAGAGGTCTTTTATAAATTATTGATGGAAATAATTCAAGAGGAAGTTCCACTCACGAGGAGACGACGAAATTATTGCTCTAAAAATCCAATTTGGTTCAACAAGCAAATAATTAATTTAAAAAATCGGAAGCAGAAAGGCTCACAAAATCTACAGAAAACAAAATAATCAAATTAATTTGGAAAATATTTGAATATTTGCGACCAACTTAATTTAGCTATTTCTTCTGCACAAACTGAGTATAACATAAAAACTGAAAAAGAAATTAAGTCATGTCCAAAAACTTCTTCACTTACGTCAAGACCAAGTTAAAATCGTGTAGCTTTCCTCAAAAATGACTTTGGACGAAAAAGAAGGAGATAATTCAGAGGATATCTGTAACCTCTTTGCAACATTTTTCCAAGAAACATATTCTAAATTTTCTGACAAAGACCGTGACTTTGAATACTTTTCATACTCTACTGATTTTTCAAGTAATGTAGGTATCAGTCAAATTAATGTGCAAGATATTTTGAAAGGTTTAAAAGATTTAGACGCAAGTAAAGGTTCAGGACCAGATGGAATCCCACCAGTATTTATGAAAAATTTAGCAACTGAACTCACATCCTCTTATTCTGGCTGTTCAATATGTCACTTGAATCGGGAAAATTTCCAAATGAATGGAAAAGTCTTTTTAGTACCCATCTACAAATCAGGTAAAAATCAGATATCAGAAATTACCGTGGGATTGCCATTATCTCGTGTATTCCTAAACTTTTCGAATCAATTATTAACAAAACATGTTAAGTCAAATGAAGCATATAGTGACGACTGCACAGCACGGTTTTTTCAAAGGCCGTTCAACTACTACAAACCTATTAGAATTTGTAAATTATTCAGTAACTGCAATGGACAGTGGTAATCACGTAGAAGCTCTTTACACCGACTTCAGCAAAGCGTTTGATAGAATTGATATTCCTATGTTGATTTTCAAGCTTGAAAAATTGGAATTGATATGAGACTCTCAATGGATTGAGTCGTACTTAACTGACCGCCAGCAAATAGTACGATTCAATGAGAAAACTTCAAACATAATCCATGTCACCTCGGGAGTTCCTCAAGGCTCTCATTTAGGTCCTCTTCTTTTTCATTTTATATGTTAACGATATTTCATTAATTTTAAAAAATCTCAAAGTTCTTATCTATGCCGATGACATGAAGCTATTCTTAGAAGTCAGTAATGAAGATGATATGTATGTTTTTCAGAATGAAATACAAGTTTTTCATAAGTGGTGTTGTAAAAGTCTATTAAAACTAAATGTTAAAAAATGTAATCACATAACTTACAGCAGAAAACATAGTACACCTAGTGTTGCAATTGTATTAGGTAATCAACATGTTGAAAAATGTGATCGAATAAGAGATTTAGGAATTATTTTAGACTCTAAATTAACATTTGTGGATCACTACAACACAATAGTTCATAAAGCAAGCAATATGTTAAATTTTATAAAACGTTTCTAGCTATCATTTTCAAGATCCTTATACAATTAAAACACTTTATATTGCATATGTAAGGTCTATATTAGAATATTGTAGCGTTGTTTGGTCACCTTATATGAAAAAACATCAAGAACGAATAGAGTCAGTCCAAAAGCAGTTTTTATTATATGCCCTACGTAAGTTAGGATGGACGGTGTTCCCTCTTCCATCATATGGAGCACGTTGCATGCTTATCAACATTCAAACCTTGAAAGATCGTCGGGAATATGCTATGGTTTCATTCGTAAATGACATCATTTCGCAACGTATTGACTCAAGTGATATATTATCAAAATTAAATTTTTATGCTCCTACTCGACAATTACGCAACAGAAATTTATACGTGTTGGACCGTCATCGTACAAACTATGCTAAATTTGGACCGCTAAATCAGATAAAAGCCGCGTACAATCAGCATTGTGAAATGATTGATCTAAATATGCGTAAGACAATATTAAAAAAATATTTCCAAAATCTGCGAAATCATAGAATGTAAGCTAAAATGTAAATGATATTATGTAGTCTACATGTGATTGACGAATGAATAAATAAATAGATTTCAAAAAATCATTGAAATATTACACCATGCAATAATTCAGAAGTTGTCATTTTTGACATTCGAAGGATAAGTGTATACAATTTTTACTCTTGTTTTGTCAATTAACACACATTAATACTTGTGTTATTCTGGAAACCTAGTTGGTAATCTGTTTCAAATTTCTGAACTTCTAAAACCTTCACTTCACTGAACTTCTGAAAAAATGTTTTTTTTAACTTCTATGCTAAACTTCATGAAATTTTTCTCAGTGACGAACCGACATGCCATAGAAGGTCATTGATCATTGGTCATCGATCGCCTGAATGAGGAATCAAATTTGTCAGAGAGGTGAGAGGGAAACCGACGAATTGTAATTTTTATTAAATTTGTGTCTTAGCTCATAGTCAGATGCTAACGGTTGAGAATATGGTGAAGGTCTTTACTATATTTTATGGTATCGTGGGCAATGCATATTATTACGGTGAAATGAATGAAGTTTCTATAAGCTGCTTCTACAGGTCCTCAATGATTATCTCTTGAAATTTAGGGAAGTTTTCTCCTGATCTTCTAAGAAACTCCCAGATAAACTTCTGGAAACATCCCTACTGAACTTTTGGCAAGTTTCGTCAGCAGTCAATCCTGAATTTCTTCGAAATTCAATCCTAAAGTTCGGAATAGTTTCTTCCAGAATTTTTGAGAAGTCTGAGATGGAAGATTTCTTTCGGAACTCTTATAATTCCTATCCTGAACATCGAGGAAAATCTTTTCATACCCTCGGGGAGTTCTCTTCTGAACTAAATTAACTAGGTTAATTTCACCAAATATTATAAATTAACAATATAGCTCACTTCCCAATATTGTCTCGGACAAACACGAGCGCCGCGGTGGTACACCAGTACACTACAAATTTTACGTTACCCATATGGCAGTCCTGGTTCATCAACCTGCTTCTTCTTCTGCATTTTGTTTAATTCACGTCGGCCAAAAACAAAAAAAAACGCTTCAGTGGTGAACCAAAACAATTGGTGGAAAATTGATTTCGAATTGATTTTTTTTTATTTCTGCCATAATAAATCAACACGATGGGTAATTTTTTTTAGCATTTTCGGCTCTAAACTGTACTTTATGTTAAGGTTTTGTATGTGCGTCAGCAGATCCAGCATAGAGCAATAGTTAGATACATTTAACCGCATCTGCGGATCAGCATAAAGGTATTCACTAGTTTAAAAAAAGAAGGAAAACGATTGGTTCGAAGTTTTTGTGATAGAGATTTGATAGACCTTTGATTATGAGTACAGACGCTTCCCAGTTGTGCATTTTCAGAGTAGAATTTCACTGGCGTCTTGATAGTAGAATTTCACATTGAGGGAACTTCTCTTACGCCGAAGTGTGTTTGCCTATCTGCATGGACAATGGAGAACGTGTTGCCATATGTTGCACATAGGTCATTGCGCTGCTAATCTTTTCATGACACATCTGACAATCGTAACATTTCACTAAATAGATCGGATCATAAAACGACTAACAGTAATAACGTAGCTTATATCAACACAATTTTGACCGGTTTCAGAGTTCTCTCATCATGGACAAGCAAATTGCCTTGTAGATACGATAAGATAGGTTTCATATCGAATTTTTCGTCAGTTGGTTCAAGATTTAAAATAAAGACCTGAAATTATAAAAAAACTTCTGTACTTCAAAAAATGAACCATTTGCACATTCTGTACTCCCATACGTGGTTCTGTTCGATGAGAACCATCTGCCAGCCTTGGTAAAAACACCCGACCGTTCTGCACGAGAGCAGAACTTGACTGCAAACACACCACTCAGTGGCTGAAATTCGCCACTTCAGTTTCGTGCTTACAGATGAACCCGCAACGCAATGCACGCGACACGAGTCTACACGCTCGTGTATTGCTTCTGACACCGGGTCTGATTTTTGGAAAAATACACTAGCCGAGTGGCTACGATCACAAGAAATCTCTCAACATACACCCAGTATGACACTGGTTGCCACGGATAGAGCAATGCTAGTTGGATGATTCTGAAAATTTGATAATTAGCTTATTGGTTTGTTTTCTTGGCTGTTGAGTGACGGGCGCATATGTTGATTGAATTTAACAAGCACGGCTCGGTTAGAAAGAAAAAAAAATAAACCACGCGTGTATTCTGCAATCGGACACAATCGGAAACACTCGGCTGTGGTGTTTGCCGAAGCATCAGTCACGGTGTCCAAAGCCAAACCACGAGCACTGGCATTGCTGTTGTACCCACCGGTGTTGGGTGTTAGTCTGGATGCACGGAGTCGAAGTGGCGAATATAATGCACGCGCTAGCGTGGTGGAAAGTAGCTCAGCGTGCAGTGTAGTGTTTGGACATGGCTGCCATCTGCACTCTAATCCGGTACCCTTTCTGGTTGTTGATAACATCGGTGCTTGAAATTCGCGCAACCGTTCATCCTGCCTATGCTGCCGGAACCACTCTAAGGAAAATCTTCGAAATACCGTATCGAATGCAATGACACCATCCGTGCTCTCTTGGTAGCTTGTGGTTACTTGGGGCAGACCGCCCTCCATAGTTAAATTAAAATTGAACCACCGAAAGTTATGGGAAAAAAATCAAAACACTACTTTTCTTTGTTTTGAAGTGTTGACATTTGCGTATTACACGCTGGACTCAAAATAGGTGAAACACGATTGTTATTTCTACTGATTTACCTTTTCAACTAGAGATGGCATTACAGTTGTGTCCGTTACGATTCGTATAGGAATTGAAAAAGTGAGCAATATTGTTAATTTATAATATTTGATTTCACCCTAAACTTGTTCCAAAACTTCTGCAAAGTATGACCTTGAGCTTCACGAATGTTTGTTCTTGAATTTTTTAGATATTCTAGCTTGAATTACTAAAAATTCCCCCTATACTCAAGCGAAGTTTCTTCCTGACCTGCGGGAAAGTTGTTTTTAGAAATTATTTTTCTGATCTTCTTCATTACTTTGAAGAATCCCTCCTGAATATTCCTTTCTGAATCTCTAGGGAAGTCCCTGAATTTTCTAGGGACTTCTCATGATTTTCAACAAGCTAACAAAAGTTCTTGATTGCTTGATAAATTTTGTAGAAAATTTGACATTCTAACAAAATTTATGAAATGTTCCCTCAGATCCTTCTCATAAGTTCCCAGCATAATTTGTATGTATACGAGATACTAACGAATATTGTGCAGAACTATCTACATTTTCGTAGAACTTCCGTAAAATCCTAAGTTGACCTATAGGAAAGTTTAAATAACTGTCGACATGCTCATATAAGTTTGCATTGTTTAAAAAACATGCCCACAACTTTCGAAAAGATCTCAGTACATTTCGGAAAATTCTGAAAAAAAAAGTTCTAGAACAGCTGATACGTTCATAAATTTGCCTATTATAATTTCCATCAAATTAATAGACTATTTAAAATCTGCATAGAAATTACAACTTGTCTTTGACAAGTCCTAATACCGTGCGTGAAATTCGTAGTTCGTGTATTCGATAATTATGTTATGCATTTTTTCAAGTTTATTGTTTACTAAAACTTTCAGGAGATGCTGGATTTCCACAGGAACCAGTCTTCCTTACACTTTACCGGATCACCAGCGCGTGCTTATTCCATTGATGTCTTCTTGAAATATAACTCTCGTTTTTATAATTAAATTTCTTTCTATTTAAGCTCAAGTTTAAGTTGTTCGCTTCCTCTGTACTAGGTTGTCCATTGTCCATTCTTTATTATGCGTCGGCTCTCAAGATTTAATTTTGTTCATATTTTGCATCCACCAGTTTTATCGATCCAATCCTGTAAAAACAATCTTAACATATCTCTTAAAACATACTTCTTTGTGAAGTGTCGGATGCTGAACGCTAGAATCGGCGCTTCGTATGTAGTGAGACGACTCGCATGAGGTTCACAAGTATATAATAGTATGCACACATAAAATAAACACTTCCTTTTTGCCATTCCGATCCAAGGCCCAATTGGTGGTCCTAATCAATCGAGCGCCAATTTACTTCCACTTCTGCTTTACAAAACCAAACTTACTCAACAGAATGTGACAGATCCATCACCCGTTTGCAAACGGTCTACTGTCGACTTGTCGACTCGACTTCTATAATCCGAATAATGGCTAGCCTTGAAACAAGGGCAAATGTGTCCTCATGATCGATACCATACCCGACCAGAAAGAAACAACAAAATTATTTCAAGTTGTGTTATTCAGTTACGCTATTTTTATAACAAAGGTTGTTAGAGTTTAACCGCAGATATAGTTAAGATAACAGAAATTGTTAAAATAACAAAAAATCAACATTATACCAAACTATGATATAGTTTATAGCTTCAGCCAATCAATAGTTATTGAAGTTTTGCTTCTAAAATCATCCTAGATTCAAATGTATATTTTCTCAAGATAAAGAAATAACATATTTTTAGTTTTCACATATGTTAAACAATATAAATTGCCGTTTCAAATGACGTCTTGAATTTTTTTTTGTGTTTGCCCCAATTATAAAAATCAACATTTGAAAAGGGCGTATTTATTTTTAGAAAAACTTCAATAACTATTGATTGATTGAAGCTAGCGGCACAGTTTGTATACCAAAGTACGCGTCTTTAAAATCTCTAAAACTCGTTTTAACGCAACTCAACAGTGGGAATTGAAATAAAAAAGGAAGGGCAAAAAAAACATTTTTTAAAGGTACACCCTAAGTTGATGAGGGAAAATTGCTCTAAACCGGTCAATTTTTAGGCTACAAAAAAATTCATATATGAAAATTCCATGAAATTTTTTGCGCTACAACTTTGCTTAAGAATGTATTTGTCTATTTCTGCAAACAAAAAAGTTAGTTTTTGTAGGGTATGTGTCCCTTGACTCAGCCTAATATGCAACAATCGATTATATTTTTCATTGTAACTCATAAAGTATTTGAGCTGGAGATAAATTTAAACTAGCTCTACACTTCCTAAGATATGTTTAATAAGCCATCTGGTAGTATGTATCACGAGAAGCTACACAACTTGTTTTATATAGTAAGAAACTTTCGAGAAATATGGATGTAATGTCGGTCTATGGGTACCAAATTGGGTCTAATCATGGATGCAAGTTCGTCCCATTCGATTGACTTTCTATAAAATGCAATCTTCGTACGGGTTTTTTCCTGATTTTCTGATTCAAGGCGTTCCCAGCTGTATTCGCTCTACCCAACAAACAATTTCACAAATTAAACTATACTTAAACTGCTAAAAACACTTAAGTGAGTTTAACATATGATTTAGCGGTCATTCGACAATCAAAAGATTATAATTCACTCTACACAGATTTTGTTCCTTTAATTTGTGTTAAGATGAGCCATATGAACAACATTTAACCGGAAGTCAGACATTTATATTGTAAATGTTACCAATAACACCATTTTTACTACGCTTATCATACAACAGGCCATATTTGGGAACATAGAAAAAAATATGTTCCTAACATTGGGTCCACCGTTTACTTGTTAAATCATTGTTATTCTACTAATGTGACCTGTAAGTTTATAACATGTGACTATATTATGTACATCTTGGCTGCATGATTCGGTTTATAGGTTCAATTTCGGCAAATTTAGATCATTTGAAGATCGTATAGATAATCTGTTCAGCTTAACCAGTAAAGTCATGATGTCTAAAAAGTCAAGGAAATCGAAAACTACGCGGAAGTGAACTACTATAAATTGTTTGATTATGCCTCAATTGCTTTGAAATAAATCGGTCATGCTAATAGCGACATGGTTTTGTTGATTATCGAAGAAATAATGACATATTTGGTACATAGGCCGAATCAAGGAGCTAGGCTAACATTACATCCCGTTACCCTATTTCCGTGAAAATGAGGACCACCCCAATTTTAATCAACATCAAAAAATGGGCCTTGATGATACAAACCATGTTGTAGAACATTACTTTGCTGTAAAGTTTCAAGTTTAGGCGCTGGGAGCATGTTTCCTCGTAAATTCGTGATCTGGACCATAGTGCAGTGGGTGCTCAAAGTGCAATAGCATCTCCCCGAAATAATACCGGGTTCCGGAGTGGACCGAAGCTAGAGGCACGGGAGGGTTTGTATTGGGTCGAAGGTTTGGCAACTTTCATCCCTACACCCAGAGTTCTTCAGAAGTCTGATGGTGAAATGGTGGTTGAATTTATATTCAAACTACCCTTTTGAACATTGCATGAAAAGTTAACACAAGCAAAAAAAAAATCGAAGCAATTTAAAATGTTTTAGCATGTGAATTGATCAATTTTTTTAGGCTATTTAAAAAAAAAAAAACGGTTCCATAGTAAAAGTGGAACGAATCCCCCTTGTAAAAAAGACCTTAGTGTAATGAAAAATCGTATTTTTTTCAGATTCGTCAGGTTTCCACTGAAATTCTGTGAATTTCGTTGATTGGAAAATGAACAAATTACTAAAAGGGCGCTACAAATATTGCCAAATTTGAGAAGATTTGTGGTCGAAGTATAAACACAGAGAACAGACGTTCATCTTCGGTCTGCTGTTTGTGTAAAACTTTAAACTGACATTTTAAATGTATGTCGTTATGCTCCTGGTAGGCGGCGCTGCAGTTGTGTGATAACTGTCATATCAATGTTTGTCAATAAAAATCTTAGCACATAACCTGAAAAGTTTTGATTGTTTTTCTCTGCACTTGCTTTTTTCACCGGCTGCCTCCTAGTCTTTTACACACGTTTTTCAAGAAAAGTTATATGGACATCAATGTCTGCTCTCTGTGGTATAAATTCTGTCAAATACGTTATGGCATTCCGCAACGACTGTCGATCTACTTACTGTGGATTTCTGAAGTAGCTACCCAACAAATCTCCATTAACATACCCTTTAAGGTGAAACTGGAGGCAGTCCTTTCTCCATATGAATTATAGGTTAGGTTAATTATCATTTCACGATTTTCGAGACTAAAAATCACAACCAAAACAAAACAAACAACGCTCAAATTGATAACCAATGGATGCTCCAGTGGAGCAAACGATTCTTGAAAATTTCATGCCTGAAGTCCTAATAATAGTTAAGATTTGTGCTCAGAAAACTTCGAAGTGATAGGGACTTCATCCGGTATGTCCTTAACGCGTTACGTCATCTATATTAACATAGCCTAAAAGCGCCTGAAGCGTTGTAGTAAAAGACTATCTCAGCGCTGCAGTTGCTCACAAATTGAAAGAACTGATTGGAAATGCCAAGAAGGAGCTGCTTAATTTGATAATGTGTTGAAAAGGTGTACATCCTGTCGCATAAAAATGCAATGATGGAGCGAGGATTTTCAAAATATGAAAAGTGTCTGGTATCGGACTCTCAACGACGTTGAAATCAAGAAATACTTGATACAATATGTACGCAACGCACGTGTATCAATTTGTAGTCAAAACCCCCGAATGCTTTGCTATTTTTCTTCGATGTTCATAATTCAAGCAACTTGAAAGATCAGTGACTTATATAGAGCGATTTTTGTTGAGAGATCAAACCAGGTTACGCAATACGCAAAAAGCTCGATTTGCGGCTGCTATCTTGCCTAAATGAAACAAGTCAGAATTATAGATTGAGAAATTTCCTCGAAAACTTCAAAAGTATCTACTGATCCAAATTATATTAACTTATTTTTCCAGTCGGGAAAATTAGGCAAAAATGCGGGAAAAATATCTCGTCCATCGATTATAACAGACACAATGAAGGGTCAAATCTACGTGAAGAACTGTCTGCAATAAAGGTTGCTACCTTTGATCAAATAAGCATAACAAGCCTGATCTTGCTTCCTGCCACTTCTCTAAATATGCACTAAAGTGGCACAAAAGGAACAATGTCATCTTTGTACCAAAGGAGATGAATCCATCAAACTGCTCAGAGGTTCGCCCAATCTAAACTTTCTGGGCTTTGACGAAGGCGAGGCTGAGAAAACATATGAATCCAGCAGATAGTGTTGACAAGTTTAAGAAATATTGGCCAAACGTGGTGAAAATGGTAGGAGAAAGCACTGTTCAGAAGCTTATGAGTAGTGTTAAGGGAAAAGTTAGAGAACTCAACTACCCTATGAAAAATCAAGCAAATTTAAATGTAGATGGAAAGAAAACATTGTTACTATGTTTGAAAATAAAATAATCAAAAATCACAGTAGGTATGGTCTTTTTTTGTTTGAGAAAGAAAGTGTATTTCCCTCTCGAAGATCATGGTTGTCACCTTGTCGTCGGTGGGAGGGCTAATGTTATGCAAAAGGCCGCATGGGAGACAAAGAACATAACCAGTAGTGATAGTATCACAATCTGCTTTCTTTATATTGCCACGTCGTAGTACGTTTATTTCAAGGCACTGAAAGAGGTGTGATACTGGCGGGTTCAGCCGCAGTTCACTCTTAGACGAAGCTAGTAACAAGTTACAAAAAGTGCAGTTTTCATTTACTTGACAATTCTTTCATTGTTGTTTATTCTCTTGTAGAGTTGGCATCATTGATAATCTTATTGTTTGCTTCATTATCGAAAAGGATGAGTGTTTTGGTCATGATTGTGAGTAACTCATAATAGGTCTGATGTTTCAGGTGCAGAAAATTCAAATATATACTACAATATAAATATGCGTTCTATACGACAGCCGTGATAGATGCTGCCGAGGATAGATGCTGAAAAGAAATTAAGGGCAAAGATTTTGTTAAAGGAGTAGGACGCGGAGGGTCCGCTTAGGGAGGCCAGTGGCCTTGAGGCCATAGAACAATTCTTCTCTACAACGGTTAGCTTTGCTTTTATAGTTTCTTGAATTAAAGTCATCCCTCTTGTGGGTCAATTTTTCCCGCTTGTGGGTCATGCTATAAACATGCATATGAGACCAAGAACTTGACTAGTACTTAAAGTATCACGAATGCTAACCATTTTTTTCACTGCCACGTCGTAGAACGTTTATATAAAGGCACTAACATCAGGTATGATACTGGCGGGTTATGCCGCAATTCACTCATAGGCTTTTGATTTGCAATCTAAGGGAAAGTACTAAAATTACACTTTTCATTTTCATGGCAACTTATGTTGTTATGCATCCATTTGTTTAATGGAATGAATAACCAAATCCCTGGTTTGCTCTTGGTATAATAACTGAATATAATTTTTCGAAAGGGGTGAATGTTATGATCAGGGAAATAATCTTATTGTTCTAAATGAAGCACATAGTCACAGAAAAGTGTAACTGAAGACTGATGATGACAAGCATGTATATTCGAGATAGGACGCGGAAACATCAGTGGCTCGTAATAATAACTCGAGTCCCAGTCCCAGTATCTGTCAAGATAAGGAAAACACTAATCATCTCATTTCTAGTTACGGGTATTCCACTAAACAGCTCAAACCCTCTAGGATACAATAAACAGGTTTTTAATATCTGGAATGGTCTCACCAATTTCTATTATTCAATGAAATATAACATTTATATGATATTGGTTTTTTTTCAAAATCTAAAGAGGCTCTCGCTCCAGCATTCGTTTGGCTGCACTTGGCCTCGAGAATTGTCATTTGCTGAATCGGGTTGAACTTTCGATCCCGAGACGACTTGATCTCGGTGAAAAATTTTCCTTGATACATCGCTAAATTTGTTTGACTCATTCTCCTGAACATCTTTTCGACCTTTATCCATTCGATCTTTTGCCATTCTGGTGTGTGTTATTTCGACCTCGTGTCATAGATTTCCATACCATGTTCTAGTCCATTCCCATCACTCAACTGAATGCAGCTTACCGCCATCAACTGAACAGTTCGTGTCGGAAGCTTACCCCAACGAAACAGCTCAATCATTTTCCACACGGGAATCTTGTTTCCGAATGCTACTCAAAATCCATTCCTCATCCGAACCAACAGAAGAAGAAGAAGAAAAAAACATCAACGCCCGACCGGCTGGTTCCAGTTGGTCTCCGCCAGTTGTGCTTGTGTCAAATTCATCGTTTCTGTTTTTTTTGCTTCGACGGTGACTTCCACTGCTACTGCCATAGGAGAGGTTTATGTTTATTGTATATGCTCGGCAAGTGCCATATTTTTCGGATTGACTAAGCATTTTACGATATCCACCTAGAACTGATTCTGCCCGAGTCGAACTGCAGCTGAAATGCGGTGGTGTTCGATATGGCTCTTCGTTGTTTGCGTCGAAGCTGCATTTGGCATGATGATTCGGTTTGTAACCAATAAATATGATGGTGCTACATTCCATTGGTAACAATATTCAAAGCAGACAGAAAAGAAAAAAACAAACAGTCCTTGACAGTGCAGTAGTTTGGCTGTGTGGATGGGAAATACCAGCGGCTAACTAGATTTTAACCCCGAATTGGATCGGAGCAGTCAGTTGGCTTTTGTGTCGTTTTGACAGAAATAGCTCCGTCTGAATGATGCGAGCAGAAGACTCTTCCCTCCTACAGTGAAATCGTTTTAATCCGTCATCGTGCTTCGAACATTGATGCAAATGAGTTATCACTGTCATTGTGCAGGAAGAAAACCTAATCTGTGAGTTTACAGTTTACGGAATTATTGATAGTCTACTGTATTGGCAGGCGGGCCGTCGATAAGTCGCTATTTTTAGGTTACTGTTCTGGCATTGTCGCTGTCTATCGTCTTATTCTTTCCCTCATCCCACCCAACATATCACTTTTTCTAGAATCGACATCGACAGGGTTCGTGCCAAGTTGGACTTCGTTCTGTTGTTGCCCTCCATGAAGCCACATGCAATAAAAAGAAATCACCGACAAAGCGTGATTAAAAAAAAAGTACAAATCCTTGCTGCACTTTCGTCAGTGCATGGCTCTTCCCGAGCTGGAAGCCAAATCGACACGAAGTCACGTCACGTGCAATTTGTTTCGATTTCACGGCACCATATGGCTTATCTTGTGCCGAATAATCGATAACCAAAAAGAGAGACAACAACGAAAAAAAAGGCCACAGCTCAGCTCAGCTGCCTTGGAGCACTGTCAGCTGCGATAAACAATTTCCATGGAAGCGAAGGTAAGAATCAAGTCTAATCCCGCCTGGATACAAAGGTGCCTTGAAAGTTCCGCAGCTTGTGTGCATGCGATCGGCTTATCCCCTACTTGAGGAAAACGTCTACCGGGGATCAACGGGCGAGTTGCGTGCTACAAAAGCCCCTCGGATCATCGGAGACTTACATTGGGGGACTGGATTAGTGAGCGGTGGCCGTTGTCCTCGGGTTGGCTTGTTGTTCTCGACGGAGAAGGTGGATGGAGCCCAGGCATTGTGATTTTCTGGTGGTTGTTTTTTTTTATTAAGTCCATTCAAGTTTGGCACGCACCAAAGTTAATTGGTTTTCGGGGTTTTCCAACTCATTCATTTTTCATGGCTTAAATGATAAAGCGAAAATTCTACGGGTTTGATTGAATTTTATTTATCCTGTCCAAGTCTAGATTGCGGACGTCATGTTTTATTAAACGAATGTTAGGGGAACCAAGATATATTGAAATATTTCTGGGCTTCAAATGGTGAGTTGACAAATTCGGTCCTCACAAGTTCCTACCTCACGCCTCCACGAGTAATATGATCACAAAACACTGCCAGCTGAAACATGGAGACGCTGGTTGGCGTAGCCTGGCAATGTTGTCATTTTGACAATAGCGAAGTGACGGGGTACAACTGAAGATCGTGTACCAATAAGCCAATTTGTATTCCCAGACCTGTTAATCATATCATTTTATTTTCCATTTAATTAATGATTTCAGCATGCTTTGGAATCATCTTTGCATTCCGAAACTATTTATCTCAAGAAGCTGGCGCAATGTGGCGAGTTTCAACGGCTCAATTTGTTTTTCAGCATTTCAGCATAACATTTGTTAGAAATTTAGGAACTTATTTCCGGAGCAATTTGTTATTAGGGCGTACATGTAAAATATAAACAAAATGTTTTTGCGATGCAATGCATAATTATTACAACTAAACGAGTCCTAGAGGGTTTGAGCTGTTTAGTGGAATACCTGTAACTAGAAATTAGAAGAAAAAATAGTATTTTCGAGTTATTAGTACGTGACAAGAAGTCTGCATATTGTAGACGAAATACGCGTATCTGTCATGATGAGCAAAGGTAGTTGGAATTAAATGGAGAACACTAATTTTTCTTCGAATTTCCAATTAAACCACGAGTTTTGACCTTTTGCCCTAGTTGTGCTTTAATGAAACATCCTAGTATTGACAGGCGAGTATTACATATGTGCAAATTTCAATAAATAACGAACGAATTTCCATCAGTATTATATATGAAACAGAAGCTAGCTTTGTTCTCTGTCTGTATACTAGATTGTATTTGAATTTATTCGTTAATTTATAAATTACTGTTTGGAATTCTACTTGCAATACTACAATCATCATTGCCCTTTTGTTTACACTCTGCATGTTCGCCCTAATCGCAAATTTTTGCGGATTTGTTTCGTCAAACTAACATTTACATATAATTTTTCTTTCTTTTTTTTAATTTCCTTATGCTATAGTACATTCAGATTATAAAAAAAAGTTTATGCTTATAAAAACTTAGGTTAAGTAGTGCTTTCGTAAAATTTTATTGGTTTGAGTTATTTCGTATGATATAGAAATATTTCTTCAAGTTTTGCCTCGACATAAAGGGTGTTCGATCAAAATTTGGCCAAAAAGTGTGTGTAAGTCAATCAAAGTTTTACTAATAAGTCATTCTTTTTCTTTTTCAAGTTCAGTTAATACAGAATACAGGAGAAATATTCAGCTAAGCTTCCTTTTTACCAAAATGCGAATTGCCGGGTCTTTCGTTAACATCTGCCATAAGATTTTGTGCACTCTCCTTATACACTTTATTCGCCGCAGAACGCCAATTTGCCTTGAACTGTTTCTCGCTCACAACAACTTTTTGAATCTTCTTAAGGTTCCGCTTTACGATGGCCCAATATTCTTCGATTGGGTGAAGCTCTGGAAGGGTTCTTGCCCTTGGGCACCACTTGAACGTTGTTGGTAGCATACCACTCCTTGGCCTTTTTTCCGTAATGGCAAAATGCCAAACCCGGCCAAAATAGAATGGAACAATTGTGTCGCTTCAGGAATGACAGTAGACGTTTTTGTAGGAACTCGCTGAGATAAATTTTTTGGCTGAAGATTCCGGTCGTCTAACTTGCGGTTGTTGTTGTTGGCTGTTTCGACGGCAGTTTTGATGGAGCGCACTATCCTCCCCAAGCTCCACCCATGTGTGGAGTTCCGGGAGGGTTGAACACCCACTTCGTAGTAGTACCCGTAAAGGTAAGGGCCATCTGCTCAACTTGCTATTTCAAAAGTCTGCTTGTACTTGGAAATTGGTACCATTATCGGAATAGATTTCCGCAGGTGATCCTTGTCGGCAGATAAATCGTTGGATGCACTTCACGCAGGATACCGTCGATAGGTTGTGAACCACTTCAACGTACACCGCCCTTATCGTTAAACAAGTAAACAGGGCGATCCAGCGTTTCGCATTGCTTCTACCAACTTTCACTGTTAGGGGTTAGGGGGCCCAAAGAAATCTAGGCCGGTATATGTAAACGGACGTACAAATGATGCCATCCTTGCTAATGGCAACGGTGCCGTGCGGGGAATCTTGAGCAAGCACTTGTAGATCCGGCACCATTGACATGCCTTCGCTGCACTGGTTACCGCTGTCCTTAACCTTGGGATGTTGTGTCGTTGGCGAACCTCGTTCACAATAGTTTCCGAGTTGCCGTTTAGATAGTTACGATGGTAGCTGTCTAGTAGCAGAGCAGTGAACGTGTCCTTCCTAGGAAGTATCACTGGAAACTTCATGTCCTCCTCGATGCATGGCGCCGCACAGTGGGACCAATCTGAAAAAAGACGTTCAAAAGTGTTTTCACACTGTTCCTGATATTTTAGCGCTTTGGTGTTTATGAAAAGGTTGCTAGAAATATTGTTTTACATGTTTTGAAATATTTATCAAAAGTTTTACTTAAGTGCTACTTTACTTTAAAAAACTAACTTTGTGTGGGTACAAGATAGAAGGATAGTGTCTTTAGCACTATATATTTAACGAAACTTTGCTGAAGATAGTAAGTACCTATATCGAAAGCATTCTGATATATAATTGGTTTAGTATATAGACTAACCTAAAACTTGTATTTTACTTTTTTGTGGCTCAAACCTTATCAGATCGATTAAAAATGTTCAACAAAGTTATCAATATTATTAAAACGCACAATTTTGCTGAATACGTCAAATGTCTAAATTTATTTGAGTTTAAAAGCGGTTTTAAGTTAAAAAAAATCCGCTTTTTCAACAACAATAACTCAGACACCGGCAAACTTTTGCAACCAAATTTTGCACAATTTAGTTAATCATCACATGAAGTATACGTGTACAAAAAATCTGCGCCGGGTATCATCGGGTACATAAAGTGTATAGTTCGTCTGTTCGACTGTTTGATAAATATTTCAAAACATGTAAAACAATATTTCTAGCAACCTTTTCATAGACACCAAAGCGCTAAAATATCAGGAACAGTGTAAAAACACATTTGACCGTCTTTTTTCAGATTGGTCCCAGTGTGCGCCGCTCCAATTCTGCTATCCACTCGAAGAAAGTCTGCTTCGTTCAGGATTAAACACAGCTGATAGAGAGCACTGGTTTTCTCCAAAGGTATCTGCTCGTTCGTTGACGCCAATTTATTCCGTTTAAGGACCACTATCTCGTCCGGAAAGCATCGCAGTTGCGCCTCTCGGATAAGGAAATTTTCCGCCCTCACCACAAAGCAAGGACGTAGTTCTTCTTCCGTGGGTGGTGTAGATATTCTCTTCGTTGGCTTATTCTGAATCGCTCGAGAACACCTTTCTTGCGATGCGCAGTGTGTGATTGCTCCAAGCACGGCTGCCATTTACTCTAAGCGACGAATCGATTGTGTCTTCAGTGGGCCAACCTTCGTTTTTGCAGTAACAAGAACACACGCTGGGGATCCATCAGTGCTCAAAGCCCGAAAATGTGCTGCTGCACAGTACGCCGATTAACTGGCGTCTACGAAAATGTGAAGCTGTAGATCACGAGATCGCTCCGAGTAGCACCGAGCAAATAGCATCGTGGAACTTAGAGGCTTTTAACATCTTCAAATGAACCCGTTCAGTTTTTCCACCTTCTATAAAGATCTTCGTTTATCTTCTCGTCCCAGTGTATTCCCTCTCTTTATACTTCTTGTAGAAGAACCTTTCCATGCACTACCCAAGGAACATATCAGGTTTTATCATGGTTTTATAGCATTCTTGAAGTCTAATTCATGCTCTTCAGAACCCTTATAAAACCAAAATTGTTACTTGGGTATGAACAGGCTTAGTAGGCCCAGCGGATCGAACAGTGACATCAAGCATTTCAGCATTTGCCTTTTCGTGGGATGTTCGTCGCTGTTGATCAATTCAGAAGTCCGAGTACCCTTTTAAAGTTGTGCTGTTTCTCTGCCAATGCCTTATCTTCGCCAAACTTGGTTTCACCTAATGCTCTCAAGACGTCGCTGCTATTTTTCCAGTTTTTCTACACGAAACCGCCTTGTTTGTGGATCAAACGCATTTTTTGGGACATCTTCATTGTTTCCTCTACGGATTCGTAGCTCTCCAACTAGTCGTCGACGGTGGTTCTCCACAATACCTGCAACAGCTCGAGGATACATCTCGTTGAACTCATTTGCGTTTTTATTCCTAATGTATTGAGCTGACGCCGGGGAGCATGTAGCACTGAATGTTGCCACGTCCATCACATACAGCACTGGAGAAAGGGTGGGGTCGTTGGGCCAAATGAAGCGCTGGGAGTGACGATCTTCTGCGTATATAAATTTGGTAGAACATTTCCTTTATGTCAGAAGAGACACATACCTTGAACTACCGAAAGCGTAACAGGACACCTGGAAGTGATATCAGTTGATCGGGTCCCTTTAGAAGAACAGAGTTGTGGGAGATTGGCCGCGTTAGCATTCCAAATCATACGGACCTTTCTTGGCTTTCGAGGGTTCAATATTGCCCCTAGCGGCAAATACCATACACGCCGCATATCGGCGCTAGATAGTTCCTCTTCGGTTGCTGGATGAGAGTAGCCTTTGAGCTGGTAAATCTACAATTCATCTGTCTGTATAGACATTGAAGGCGTCGAAGGGCCGTGCCATAACTGCCAACATCGTCAAATTTCCACAGAAGACCGGGTTCAAAGTGCGTAGTGACTCTAACTGTGGTATTCTCCAGGATTCGTTGAGCGCGCATTTCCGTTTCCGATAAGGGTGGCATCCAATGTTGTACTCCGACTTCTTCATTAGTAAAAAATTCCTCGACAAGGTCATGCAAGAATTGATCCGATAAGCACCCACATCCATGACAATTAAGTGAAGACCTTTGATCGCTGCTCGCTTTACCACCATAGATACACCAACCCAGTCTAGTTTTCACGGCGGTTGGTTCTCGTCTGAGTCGCTCTCGTAGCTTTAACGGAACGATTAGATCTACGTAGTTTATTCAATCAGCAGCTTTAATATAGCTCGCTACAGGCAGCCCATTGAGATGGGTGTACTAAGTTTTCATTCTTTGTTTTATATACTGATTTTACTTTTTTCAAGTGTTTTAGCCCAATGGGCTCTTCCTCTTTGATATATCTGTTTTATGTGTTTAATGTGTTTGGTGTGTTTTATGTTTTCAATTAATTTTCAGATCAGCCCTTGGGGCACAGTCTGTTAAAATTTGTAAATGAAGCAAATTCGAAGGTGCCCCCCTTATATATCGAACACTGTTGCATACGGGACGTTCCTTACTTAAAATTGAAGTCTGTGATAGGGGGGCAAACATTTAGAAAATGTTTGAAGAACCAACTGAGAAACAACTCAAAACCTGACCGCATTTCGTGACGATTGCAATAGATATTTTTTTGAAATGGTACCCCTACGTCAAAAATAATGAAAACCTTCACTTGTGCACTTGTAGAAAGTTTGGACGTCGAAGTTGTGCTGTGTGTGCCCATTCAAAATGTGAAATACGACCAAATATCAAAACTAAATTCTTAAAGTTAATATTAGAGCTATTTTCTCCAGAAATTTCTTAGAACATACACAACTTGATTTGGAATTTTACGGTATTCTGCTGGTAAAACGAGACGAGAGATTTCCTGTATTCTGTGTTATCCCATCTCGAAAACACCCATCTATCAACCAATATCTTCCCAATCTCCAACTTTGATCGATCCAGCGTGTTCCGTGCGTATGCTTAAATGGATAGTGACAGCCAGTTAATAGCGTAAAATTTTCCCGACGGCAGTGAGCACGCGGTCTGGCCGGTACTAATACAGGCCATCGTACGGGCTTTATCGCCACCGCCATCGTCGTCGTCGTCGTCGTCGTCGTCAATGGCGATGGTCTTAATTGGCAATAAAAATGTCAACGGAATGCTCGTGCAATGCATTGTTGATGGCAGTCCGGGGCAGCGAAGGGTCTCCTCACTATGCCAACCATATCCGAGCACATACGCCCCGTGCCCATGTCTTCCGATGTTTCAATTTGAAGGGAAAGTGTCGTGTGCGAAACATTCCCCGGCGGTAAATATGATCGAAATTTGCTAATTTTCCCCGACTGAGTGGTATGGCACAAAGAATTCTAAATCCAAGTGGGCGTTGATCTGAATGAAATCAACAAAATACGGTCGTTTTTATTCCAGCCTTACCATGATGTGCTTTTTGTGGCTCGATGCTGGGAATCTTTCTTCTCTTGTCCACAGACAAGCAGCGGAGAAAAGTGGCTGGAAAACTTGCCAATAATTGCCAATCGACTGGTAACACTGGTCGGTTTGTCTGTGCCGGTTTGGCGAAGAAAGGTTTTCCTCATCCTCATGACAAGAATGAAAGTTGAATCTCTATCGAAGATCAATTTTCAGCCAATAAAAAGACATGTCAATCCAAAAGGCAGACACAACAAAAGCCCAGTCTGTAGGCTGGTTTGAAAAATGATGAATCTCATCGAGTCGAAGGAGGTGTGGTTTCGGCTTCCCAAGCGGACAATAGAGTGGTTATAATAATAATGTTAGAACTCACTTTCCCCCGTTGCTCTTTTTGCTTTTTTTTTTTGGAAATTCGACGATATTGACTGCCTACATTACATTGTAGACATTCGATTCTTTCCCCGATTTGAAAAGAAAAGAGGGTGACGGTGCAAACCAAACAGCTGTCAAATCCGAACAGCATGAGCTTGCTATGATTCGGATCGGATTTGTGAGTTGTTACAATCGTACCTCTGACAATATCAAGTAGCCTATGGGGCAATTAGGGAAGCAAACGCAATTTATTCGAATCCGTCGCGTTCCAATGGATAATTGACGAGCGTGGAAGTGATTTAATGATCTGACAAATGGTTCCCAGAGCGGCGGCGACTCAACGAGGTCTGAAATTGATAACAAATTGCCGTCTCCAGCTGCCGTTTGTTGAAGGCGGTTTTTATGCTGACCGTGATTGGCTGTAATTTTGAATAAATTTTCTAAACAATAAAATTCAATCTAATCCCCTCGGTTGACAGATCTAATCGCATCGCGTATCATGGCTCTAGATGAGCCATTCCGTAAACAAATCGAGCGTGTCCCCCCTCATCACCACATTCTTCAAAATAGACATTTCCTCGAGCACAGCCAAATCGGTGCAATTGAAGTGAATAGTGCTGCTGGCTATGTTTATGACTTGGCTCTTAAGTTTTTCTGGCGACTGAAAAGATTGCGTGCGCGTGGCATTTTCGTGTTATCTCAATCGCATGGCAGTTAAGTGTTCCGGACACATAGTACTATAACTGATACGGGGAGTAATATGGCAAACAAGTTGAATTGATACGAGTATAATTGATGAAATTGATTTTTTTTACGTATATTGTGTATCATGCATTCATGTGTTTTGACTACCGCAAAAACGACCTGTTCCTGAGCGTTTTTGGTCAGTAACGTTGTCAATTGGTTTAGGCACATTTAACAAGGAGCATACTTTATGCAACTAGTAATGGGAAATCACCAGGTTCAGATCGAATATTTATGGAGTACATTAAGTACGCGGATCAAAATTCTATAAAAAGATTAGCAGAAATATTACAGGAAGCCTATATTAGGAACGAAATACCTCTCGCATGGAAGAAAACAACGCAAATCCCTATTCCCAATAAAGCAGGAGCTTCGGAAGCAGATCATTTCAGAAGAATCTCTATGTGTAATGTAGCTTACAAAACTTATGCTAAGTGGACAGCTCAACAGCTAAGGAAATATGCAGGAGAGCCAAGATTGCACCAAGCAGCTTTCGCGGCAGAAAGATCTACTGATGATCATATATTCGTAGCTAGACGTCTGATGGAAGAGTATTGGAATGCAGGTCAGGATCTATACATATTAGCTCTAGATATTAGCAAAGCCTTCGATAACATTAAATCACAATGTTTAGGAGAAGTTTTGACTAAAATTGGAGTTCCATCGCAACTTATTGATAGAGTCAGGGTGGCCACAGACTCGGAAAAATCGGGAAATGCGGGTCAAAAAGCGGGAATCCAAAATCATCGGGAATTTTTGTCATATGGAAGGAATCATACTCACACCTTTTTCAAATGATTTGAGTGGCGTTTTTGTCATTTACTCGGTCCACCGATCTCATAGTTCAAAACGTACCGCTTAGAGCATCTTCAACGGTGGTCTATTTTAACATCTTTATAGCTGATTTGCATCAGCAAACTTAAAAAGAACCAGCGAAAACAGACCAACTTTGCGTTCCCCGCACCGGTGTAGTATTTCTTGTTGTTAAATCCACCAACACCTACCATCTTGTCAATCTTACAGTATCCAGAGATCAGAAGTTTTGTTGAAGGCATGCATCTCATTTAAACGATATTAGATAGTGCTGATAGTGATAGATAGAGCCACGCCAAGCTATGACAAGAAGCACTTTCTGCGACGTTTCAACATGCCAAAGGATATGATCCTAGACATTATGCGACAACTACAGTCAACTGATGACATTTTCCAGCTATTGCGATGCTGCTGGATATGTTGGCCTTAGTGTTACATAGGTGCACCACAGCTTAACGGATGTTGGCGTATGTCCTCAGCTAGTTCTCTCGACGACAACTTGGGGGTTGGTGACCCTGAAGAATTTTTGCAAATCTGTCCTTAAGACTTACGGCCCGCAGTATTTACGCCCACAATATCGGAAAAGGTTAAGAAACTGATGGACAAAAGTTATCTCCCAAAAGTTCGAAAAAAACCTTGTAAATTCAGTGCACTTAGAAACTCAGGCAACTTATCAGAAGCTCGGTATACTTTTTAGATTTAACTTAGATTTTCCCGAGGTTTAGCTATTCTCCCTGATGTCAAAGGAACATACCATAAAATCAGGGAACTTTCCAGAAACTAAAGGTTCTTCCTAGAAGTTCAGACAACTTTCCTGAAATTGAGATTGTTGCCTAGAAATTCAAGGAATTGTCCACAAATTCAAGGAGCTTACCACGAGTTCAGGGAAGTTCCCAAAATTAAAGGGTTCTTCACAGAAGTTCAGGTAACTATCCAGAAATTCAGGGGGCTTCCAGAAGTTTAGAAAACTTATCAGATTATTTTGGGTATTTTTTCAGAAGTTCATAGAACTACTCAAGATGTTCATGGAACTTCCCAAAAATTCAAGGAACTTGCCAGAAAATTAGAGAACTTCCAATAGAGAACAGTCAAGAAATTCATGAAGCGTTTCAAGAGTTTGCGGATCTTCCTAGAGGTTTTGTGAACATCTTAGAATTTCATGAAACTTGCTAGACATATACAGAACTTCTTAGAAGTTCTGCAAACATGTACGAGTTCAAGAAACTTCCTTGAAGTTCAGGGTTTTTCGTGAATTCAAAAAACTTCTGAGAACTTCAGGAAATGCTCACAAAGATCATGGAACTCCCCCAAAGATCAGGAAACTTTCCAAAAGGTCAGCAAACATGTCAGACGTTCAGAGAACGTCCCAGAAATTCAAAGAATTTCCCAGAAGTTCAGGGAACTTTTCAAAAGCTCGAAAAAGTCCCAGATGCTCAGAGGATTCAGCAATTAAGGAAATTCAGTAGTCCTCAGTAGTCCTGCGATCTTCCAAGAATTTCAGAAAACTTCCCCTAAGATCGGGGAACTTTCCAAAATTTCAGGAAACGTTCCAGGTAAACAGGAAACTGGATTTTTTGAGCATTCGAAAAATTTAGAAAACATTTAAAGGATTTTTCCATAAGTTTGGGGAGCTTCCTAGAACTTCAGAGGATCTTTCCAGGTGATCGAGAATTTTTCCAATCGTTCCGAAACATCCCAAAAATTAAGGTTATTTAAGTTTCAAGAAGAACTTAAACTTCTTACTACTCGATAATTTTTCGAACCCAACCAAAATGAGAATAAAGATGTCAACTACTTTTTAAACAATTTCATAGAATTTCCACCTATTCACAATCTTGGAGATCATAAAAAGTTCTTGTACGGTTTAACATCATCTCGGGTATGTTAACTATTCCACGGCTTCCAAGATTGTTTTTTCAATTTCTCGTAAGTTATTTAAATATGTGTGATATTCTGCTTTTTATCACAGAATATGTACGGGAAGCGATTTTCTAAGTTCCCGTCATTTCCAGAAAGTAGTTCCTATTCCATGGATGACCAGCAAACTTTTTGGAAGTTCATCCTAGTTTCCAGAAACGTTAATAATTTTTCGGCAATTCAATGAACTTCTCTAAAGTTCCACCATTTCTGTTCTCGAAAGACAGCGAGCAAACTTCATGATTATCTGGAAACTTCCAATTATTTTATTCAAGTGCCGAGAAGTTTAATCAACTTCTGGCATGTTCATTATAGATATTTCCACTCAATCTTCATAGATATTCCAAAGTTCATTAAATTAAATTTTTAAAGAGTGCGTTCAGTAAGAAATTTAGAAGCTTATATAAGTTCTGAAATAATGCAAAATATATGCGGTATAAATAAAATATACAAACACCAGCGAAGCAGCGATGTTTTTGCATTCGGTCTAAACAAATAAATCCAAACCACGATTTGAGCCACCGTTGAAGATGCCCTTAGAAGATCTGGCTACACGGCTGTAACAGGTGAGGCCAGAAATGAACTTATCTTTCATGTGGTGGCGAATGTGTTTGAAGTTTGGCGAATTGCGTTTGTAAGGGTGTTAACACATGGTGAAAGAAGAATTTGGGCAGCTGTGCTCAATGCCGTCTGAACGTTGTTTGCCGGATTCCAGAGAGAAGAAAATGGTTTGGACAAATTTTGGCTAGAACCAAGAAGGAGTTACCAAATTTGACAACATATGTTGAAAATTGGCTCATCCTGTCGCACAAAAAGGCGTATTTTAAATAAATGGAAAGTGTCTGGTGGTAAATCAAACTGGAAAAAGTTTGGGAGTTCAGAGATTAAGCTACGAGTAATTTGTATTAACTCATCTTAACAGTCGGGAAAATATTGCAAAAATACGGGAAAAATTCGGGAAAAATGCGGGAATTTTTATATCAAGATTGTGTGGCCACCCTGTAGAGTGTTATCGTGTGTTAAAGATGAGGTTACAAGAGTTCTATGGCAGAACCAATTTTTCAAACAAGTAAAGAGAGGAAAAAGAATAAAACAGGGATGCCCTCTTTCACCTCTGCTGTTTAATTACATAATACAAGATGTTTTGAGCAAAGTTGTTTTGAAAATTCCAACATTAAAATTGTTGGATATTGACCAATTAAAGCTTCCCTTGTCACTTGTATTTGCGGATGATATCCTAATTATAACGAAAACTAGAGCAGAGTTGGAAGATATACTGAAAGAACAAGAAAGCCAGCTCAAAACCGTAGGACTAGAGATAAACTGCAAAAAGAGCCAGGTTTTAATTAGATATCCGAATGATAAGGCAAAGCATCCAAATGATATCATTCTTAACGGTAAGATATTTAAAGTATGTGATAGTTTAAAATATTTAGGAGTCTGTTTAACATCTACACTTAATAGGAAAGTAACTTGCAGGCAAAGATGTCTAAATTCTCTTAAGTCATCGAAAATTATAATAGAATTTTGCAAGAAGTTCAACCCGAACTGGGAATTAGGAAAATTAATGTATAAAACCGTGCACCATCCTTACAATATAGCACCAAAGTAGCAGCTTTGACTAAAAAGAGTAGGATTTCAATAGCGAACTACGAAAAACTTATTTTGAGAAGTATATACCAGCAATGCGCTAGACAGAGAGATATGAAGTTTAACGCGAGAAAGATGGTGAAACTATTAATAGAAGAATTAGAGTAGGTCGCCTCAGTTACTTTGGACATGTCTTACGCAGTGATAAGAACCACCCATTAAAGCTAGCATACAACTTAAATTTTGAAAAGAAGAAAGAAGGCCGACCTAGTATTACTTGGAAAAAATCGTTAGAACCAAACTTCCCAAAGTTTCAGAACACGGATAGAAACAGTTTTGAAGAGCTCTCGAAGGATAGAGAAAAAATGAAAAGAACATTAAAAGAAGTATATAATAATGAAGAGAGCAAAATTTCGGACGGAGAATCATCCGATGAGAATAATAAGGGAAAGAAGTATAAACATTGGAAGCAACATAAATAAATAAATAAGAAATCAAATGTGATGTGATAGCAGCGACAGTGTAAAAGTGGGATAGAGGAATAGAGCATCTCCGCAAATAAATCGACAGTCGTAAATTGCTTAGTTAAAATTGTGATCACATGTTCAAATAACAATTCATAATAAATAAATAAATAAATAAATAAATAAAAAAAAACAAAAAACTGAAAAAAGTAAAAGTAAACCAATTGACAGGTAAGCAGGGAAGGTAAGATTATTATAAAGAAAAATACTCTACATTATTATATGAACATCACTATATTATACATCAAATAAAAAGGGTTGGGAAGGGACCATCAGAGCACCGGATTGAAGCGATTTGGATGGGTGAGATTGGAATTGCCAACTCCCTGTCATTAACGCTCGTGAATTGATGGCGAGCTCTTCTACCACACTCATTGGGAAGTCTCACGTTTGATGGCTTGTTCGACGTTAGATTGTATGGATTCTAGCATTGGAAGGAGATTCTCATTATCCCGCGGATTACGCGTAAGTGTCTCTGCTTACGAGTCCGCCCATCCGTTTTTGGCCCTTCAGACAGTGTTAAACTGAATACAGGCAGATGTCGAACTTGATCAAATCATACATACACATTTAACAAGGAGCAGACCAGCATGGATCACTGAGGCAAGCATTTTTTCCTACCACTCGAACTTCGAATTTAGAAAATATTTAGAGATTTTTTTCCTAACATCTCCAGAAAAGGTACTCGAATTTATGCGGTTCATAAAAATCTAGCAATTTCCGAAAAATGCCAGCAGATTGTGATGAAAACACCGCTTGACTTAGAGTTAGGTGAAAATATGGATGTTGGAAAGAAACTTATTTATGTTTCAACTACTCTTAAAAAACATACATACATATTTCATGTAAATTTAAGCCAAATATCACCTAGATCAGGTCTGTTGTACGAAAGATTGCAAACAATTTCGTTGTTTACGCTTGCTTTGGTTGCTTGAACGAGGGGAAATTTTCAATTCTTTCGGTGCAAGCATCAGACGAAACATCCCGACAACACGGCACAGCCTACTAGTTCGTCATACATCAAAGCGGATAATGTTCAATCGTTCGTCATTTATTTATGAATGGAACAGGAGATGCTCAGAATAAAAAAAAATGGACGCAATGAGTTAAGTGACGATGATGTGACACGATTGTGGAAAAGAAAAGGAAGAAATGAATGATTGCTCAATTTGACACGATCCGAGTGGCAAATGTTTTGTTTCAATCAGATCTAAAGGAATAAGCGAACGCAGCCGTCCCTCGTCAGGGGAAGCTTGTGTGTCATATGGAACAATTTAACGAAATGACGACACTGAATTCGATACAAGGTTTGCCTTGGATAAACCATTTTCGTTATTTGAAGCTCTATTGGAACGCTTTGTCTTCAAATATAGCTTTTTTTCCACTGAACACTTTCCTACAATTTGTACATGAGCACAGTACAGGATGAAGGGATTGGAAATTTTACAATTAGCAGCACTGCTAAAGTCTTATGGCTACAATTTTTGTTTATCTCTTAACCATTTGACTAAACATTTTGAGACGAATAAGGTCCTAACCAGTCGCAGTTCCAAAGCGACTTTACGGCAGCCTATCAAGTAATTAAGTCATCTTAAATGCAACATAAATGTTTTTGGCCCGATATACGGCTGATTTACTGTAATGCTATGATAATGCTTCATTAATGCTGGATTGTCGTGTTTGTTGTTTAACATTGCACTGGAGGGTGTGATTCGAAGAGCTGGGATAGACACGAGTGGCACGATCTTCAGGAAGTCTGTCCAACTATTTGTCTTCGCCGACGACGTTGATATCGTAGCACGGAGACGATGGCGGAAACGTAGATCAGACTTAAGGCTGAAGCCGGTAGGATTGGGCTTGTGATTAATGCGTTGAAAACAAAATACATGAAGGGAAGAGGCTCACGAGAAGACAATATTAGCCTCCTACCACGAGTTCAGATTGACGGTGATGAAATCGAGGTAGAAGACGAATTCGTGTATCTGGGCTCATTGGTGACCACCGATAACGACACCAGCGGAGAAATAAAAAGGCACATTATGGCTGGCAATCGTGCCTACTTTAGACTCCGAAGGACGCAAAGATCGAACAAAGTTCGCCGGACCACAAAGTTGACCATCTACAAGACATTAATTAGACCGGTAGTTTTCTACGGCCACGAAACATGGACATTGCTAGTGGAGGACCAACGCGCCCTTGGAGTCTTTGAACGGAAGGTGCTGCGTACCATCTACGGAGGAGTGCAGATGGAAGACGGATTGCACCAGTTGCTGGGAGAACCTCCCATCGTACACATCGCAAAAATTGGTCGACTACGATGGGCTGGGCATGTCGTAAGAATGTCGGACGACAGCCCTGTGAAAATGGTTCTCGAAAACGAACCGACAGGTACAAGAAGAAGAGGCGCGCAACGAGCAATGTTGATCGATCAAGTACAAGGCGACCTGCCGACCCTACGCAGACAGCGAGGCTGGCGAGTGACAGCCATGGACCGAATAGAATGGAGACAACTTCTGTGTACAGCAGAGGCCACGCCGGCCTTAGTCTGATTGGTATGGTATGGTACGAGTTTGTGTCCTAGCCCTAGGTACGATGTGAACAATTGGAGAGATGGTGTTTACCATATTTTAATATGTTGTCATGAGCAATGAATCTAATAATGGTCATATGAATTATTTTTGTGTAGACTGCTTCTTCTGTTCGTAAGTGATTATCTCTTGAATTTCAGAGAAGCTCTTACCTGATCTTCGACAAGGCTCTTTGCTGAAATTCTGGGAAGTTTTATCCTGAGCTTTTAGCTCCCTGGCAGTCACTCCTGATTTTCTTGTAAATTTACATCTAACAACCCAACTTAACCTTCCAGGAACTGTTGACAAATATTTTCCTGAACCTAGTTACTGTCTAAACTTATGGTGAGTCCCATCCTGAAATGCGAGGAAAATTTCTTGGGACTTCGGGAAAGTTCGCTCCAGAATTTCTTGAAAAATCTTCTCAAATTTATTAGAAGTTCGATCCTGAACATCTGAGAAGTCCTCTCCGGAATCTTATAGAAGTTTTCTTCTGAACTTCTGGGAAGTTTCCTGATATTCTGAAAAAAATCTTGTTCTAACTAGATTCTTCCTATTTTTTTCAGAAGTGACCTACGAGAAAACTTCATTCATTCTGAACTTCAGGAAAGCTCTCTAGCACTTATGAGTAGTTCCAACTAAGTTTTCTTCTAACTTCTGGAAAGTCCTCTCCCGAATTTCAGAGAAGTTGCTTATTTTTTTTTAGAAATTCCTTCATGACCCTAACTTAACATTGGTGAGTTTTCCGGGTATTCTGGAAAGTTTTTTCCTGAGCTCGAATTCGATAAGTCCTATCCCAATTTCTTCTTGATAGTCTCTTTCTGTTCTTTGAAGAGGTTTCTTCATAAACTTCGAGAAATTCTGAAATGTTTTCTTCTGAACTTCGGGAAAGCTCTCTCGCATTTTTGGGAAGTTCCAACTAACTTTTGGGAGGTTTCTTCTGGAACTTCTGAGAAGTCTTTTCCTGAACTTCAGAGAAGTTCTCGAATTTTAAGAATCATAATAGGGGCAGTTTGGCAGTTCGGTTCAACGGACAAGACGTTGTTGAAAAAATGTATTTTGATTTTACTTACAACCACACCATGGAACCACATCCGACAGAACAAAAGTTAATGCAACAACAAAAAACATGATAAGTTAAATGTATTTTAATCCATGATGGGGACACCATCAAAACATGCTGTTAAGAGGATCAGCATACAACGTGTTTATCTCTGAGGTTATTAAAGTAAATGACGACGAGAGAAACATAACCGTGTAACTTTAGTAGTTGTGCCTTAAGAACACTTCAAATTGGATATTGATTTCTGTCACATGTAGCTTTTAGGAAAGTGTAAAACAGAAAGTCGAGTTTTTCGGTAGCAAGAGATTGTCTGCTTGATCGGATGCCGCCTCTCAAACATGCTCTACGCTCAATGTTAACTCCTTCTATTCAATTTCACAACCTGTCGTGCTCTTACGGACCTATCTATTCTTTCTTTTCACATCTTTGGTTCTAGCAGAAATTGCTGTCCACTGTTAGGGTTGCATGTTGAAAAGGAGGATATTTCAAAATTTCTAACATTATAATTGACCGGATACGATTTTAAGTCGACGAATATTTTCATTGAACAATGTCAAAACTTCCTTTGTTGTATACTTGATGGCTTTTATAATAGACTACTGCTCAATTTTATCATTGAATTTCAACATGTTCAACATGTCACAGATGATGGTGATGTTATCCTGATAATTCAAAAAAAAAAAAACAGTTCAAGGTACACTTATGGAACAACTGCATCAAAACAAGCTGGGCCCAGGCTGCAGGTTCAAAGATGGTAAAGTTGTGCTTGATGCAAAAACATTCTACGAGATGCAAATATCATCGCATGTGCGTTCAAAGAGCTATTGATTTTTGTGAACGCCTAGAATTTGAACGATTCCATAATCGAAGAAATTGTATATGATCCGCAGTATTTTGCAGGCAAGCTAGAAAACAAACTTCAGGTTTGCTTCGAATATGATTTTATAAAAGAACTGGTTAAGCAAGATGCACGTGTCAGAAATCGATAAGCAATTAATTGACCATAATAAAATAATAAATAATAAATCATTGAACGTTTCCTTGTTTTTAAACCATATAATTGAATGCCATGTTAAATGTAAATTTAAGACTTCCCACGAAAACAACATCTCACATGTGACATGAGAAACCATTTATCGATAAGCGATACACAAGCAATTTCACCTCGTGAGTTATTAAAATAAATACATATTGCAGAAAATTTCAATACTTCTCACGAAAACACATGTCTCAAATACGTGTACGGATACACGTGTAGTGGTAAGGTATAGACTACACTCCCGTTTCATTTAACTCAAGTTTTGAGTACAATTGTATACTATCTCTTTTTTTCTCACAGAAATATTACTCAATTTTCGTAAGAAGTGGATCTACTCGAAAACAGAGATGATCTACTTTTTTACGAAAATTGAGTAAAATTTCCGTGTGAGAAAAAGAGATAGTATACAATTGTACTCGAAAATTGAGTTAAATGAAACGGGAGTGTAGTTTTTGATTTTCATTTTCTTACGCATATGTTCAAATAGATTTACCAATAAATGGACAATGCAATCATTGATTTCGAAAAATACCTACAGTATCTCCAGCCTTAAAAGGTGGTTTTTGTTTTTAGTGTAAAAGCACCGAAAGAGCAAGTCCAGCCAGAATAGCAAACCGGATGGACCCTACTCTCTCCGATCTGAATGAACTTGTCCATATGTTGGTTTCTACCCAAAATTACGTTTTCCATAGAAAATCCAAAATTATCCTGGACCAATTTTCTATAAGGGCGTATTTAAAATGTGGATTTTATTTTTCGCAAATGACTTATCTGATCAAAATGTCGTCTTAGAAAAATTTGTAGGTTATGAAGTGTTCTTCCAGAAAAAATACACTGAAACTAAAATATTCGTAAATTCATGTTTAAAAAAACATAGAACGCTGCTTTTCTCAAAAGACCCTCCCTTCGATGCTTCTTATTTTTATTTCTAAAAAAAGGTGAAGTTATGTCCTTATTTTGTTTTTTAAATATATATATTTTTTTGAAAATGTTGAAAATGATATTTTATGCATCAGTTTAATGTTAAAGCATATAGAAACTTTTTTCGTAAGCCTAGCCGTTCTCAAGTTATTGTGAATTTTAATAACAGAAATTTATGTTTTTGCGATTTTTTTTTTTAACATTTTTGATTGTTAGTATAAAATGTATTTTTCCTAATAGATTATTAAAAAACAGGAATTTTACCAGTCAGACTTACCCGTTTTTAACTAGAAATTAGAAGAAGAATTAGTATCTTCCATTTAATTCCAACTACCTTTGCTTATCTTCGACAGATACGCGTATTTCGTCTACAATGTGCAGACTTCTTCAGTGTCTCGTACTAATAACTCGATTTACCCGTTTTTGTTTGCGCGATGGAAAAGAATCAAGTTGATGCTTTTGGATATGTGTGTGTGTGTGTGTTCGGATAGTTTTGTTTCGGCAGAGAAGATGCAGCAATTCAAACAATGTTTATTGTTACCTGATTTACCTGACTGCTGTTTTCTCAACGAGAGGCTTAAAAAATCCCAATATAGGGTATGTATCCTAACACGTAACGATCGGTTATATTTCTCATTATAACACATATGTACATTATTTGAGCTGTAATACTTCCTAAGAAAAGTTTAATAAGACATTTGGTAGTATGTTTCACAAAAAGTTACACAATTTATAACGTCACGAACTTTTGATGGATATGGATGTAACGTCGGTCTATAAGCAGCAAATTGGGCCTTTTCGTGTATGCAACTTTGTCCCTTTCGATAGATTTATCATTAAATGCAATCTTGGTTCGATTTCTTCTATCTGATATTCTGATATAAGGCTTTGCCGGCTGTATTTGCTCTACACAACAGAAAATTTTACAAAATAAACCAAAATAAAACTGCTTGGAAGCACTTAAGAGATTTTTATATTACAATTTTCTCTACACAGATTTTGTTCTTTTGGTTTGTGTTTAGATGAGCCATTTGAAAAACAATACTCAAATACTTTCATTAAAATTTTACCAATAAAAACATTCTCAATACGTTATTTTTACAACAGGCCATAGAACATAGAAAAAATATGTCCCTATCATTAGGCCTCAAGTTAACACGTAAAATTACTGTTATTTTAACTATGTAAACAATTAGTTTATAACGGGTGGCTATTATCTGTACATCTAGGCTGAATTACTTGGTTAATCGGTTGAATTTTGCCAAATTTAAATCTTTAAATGCTCGAGGAGATAATTCAGCTTAACCAGTGAAATCATGGTGTCTAAAAAGTTAAAGAAATCGAAAATTACGTAATTCCATCGCAATTAATTGATTATCCTGATAGCAACATAATTTTGATGAAGTAGTACTTCGTCTTTTGTCGTCAGAAGGTACACCACCGTGATGTGAGTGTGATCGTCGGTGAATGTTGCAAAGAATCGTTTACCATTCTATGCTGCTGGTGTAAAAGGTCCACACACGTCGCTGTGGATCAGATCTAACTCTTCGACCTTGGAACTGGAACATCATCAAACGATTGCCGAGCGTGTTCCCCATTACGCACGGTTCGCAAACCTCGTCTCCAGCGAAGTGCTCATTGCTCAACGTCACGCCCTTGACCATACCGTTTTGAACCAGTTTCTTCGAATCGCCCTTGCCTATGTGGCCAAACCTGCGATGTCACAGCTCATGCTGATCTACAGAAGAACTCACCAAAGCTTCATTTACTCGTCCACGCTTCAACGTCGCATTCAGCACATAGAACTTGCCAGTTACGCTTCCAACAGCTACTACATGATCTCCACGAACAATCTCGACCAGATCTCTCTCGAATGGGATACGCATCCCCAGCTTGCAACTCAGGGACGTAGATAACATCGTTCACCAAGCTCTTGATTCTTCGATTTCCAACCCGTATTTCCATATCGACTGTTCCAGAATAGTTGCTGTAGACGACCTTTTCAGAGTCAATTATGATCGGCGCCGAGCTTTCTAGCTTCTTCACGCCCGAAAGCAATCCGCCGAATACACCATGTGCTCTGAAACACCCGAATCGAGTATCCACTTGAATTCACCCTGCTGCTTAGCTTCACAACCAGACTGCGTCATGTAGGCTACCTCAGAATCTGTAACGTTTGCTCGTTCCTTCTGCTTCGATCTCCACGGTTTCTGGTCCCGTCGGTCTGACTGGGCAGTTTGACTTCTTGTGTCCCACCTGTCCACAGGCAAAACAGTTCAGCTTTGATCCTTTGGCACGTCCTCCGTAGATAGCAACTTCATCAGTAGGCATCCCTTCGGACTCGAAATTATTCTTGCGTTTGATGCTCTCACTCAACAACCGCCCCTTCGCGAAATCCAATGTGCACTGCTCCGGTGGCAGAGTCTCCAGAACTGTCACTATCTGCTGGAATGACTTCGGCATCGTCTGCAACAGATTGAAAACTACCATGCATGCTGATATCCGCCGTAGCCAACTCCCTGATGATCCGCTCAAACTTCAGCAAGTGTTCCTCCATGGGTTCCGCTTCGTTATACTTCATTACGGCCAGCTGCTTCAAGAGATAAAACTGGCCGGAAATCACCTTTTTGGCGAACACATTCTGTAGCGCTTCCCAGATAGCCTTCGGAGTTGACTTCCCGTTGACATATTCTAACTTTGATTCGGCGATCTTCTCTATTAGTAGCGATTTGCACTGTACTTCCTTCAGCTTCCGCTTCGCCAGCTTTGTCTCCTCCTGAGCCTTTTGCTGTGCCGTATCCGTATCGGCCGCCCGGAACTCCGGAATTTCGTCTGGTGTCATCCGGATGCACTCGATCAACTGCCGCTCCTCCAGAAGTTTCTCCATCCGGAAACTCCAGTTGGGAGAATTCGTTCCATTGAACAGGTAAATCTTCTGGTTTTCAGCTTGCATTTTCACGTTTTCAAATCTTGAGAAAAAATTTCTTCAGCTCAACAAAATCGTCTCCAGGGTTGCGGCTATGCTGGGCCCACAACCTGATAAGGATATGGAAAGACGACTGCACTTGTTAGAGGAATAATGCGAACTAATTGATTGAGGTCCTTTTTAATATTACAGGCTACTATGATAGAATGGTTTCAGTACACGGTTGCTTGTACCCTGACAGTCTATACTTTTTGAGACCAACGAAAAAAGAACAGAGCCTGAATAGCTTCGAGAACTTAAATGGAATTCTAATGAACCACATAAGCAAGTCGTCGAAATTCCAGGAAAACAACAATCAGTCATCAGGTTTTAAACTTACTTATTCCCCACTTAATTTCCGAGGAACAGTAATGAATTTCTGTTCCTCTTCGAATCGACACCCCGTAGTTAAACATTCCCGAAAAGCACACCATCAATTGTAAGTGTTTCACACTAAATCTCTTCAGATAACAATACCATACCCCTCCGGGCGATCCAATCAATTATGCAAATTGTGCATCAAGCGGCAAGGATCATGGCGATTATTCATCACGGAGGCTAATTTTTTGCGTCGTTTTCCATCGCACAGCTCTCAGTTAGTTACAGTTCGTTCGGCCCTTCGTCATCGTAATCATCGTTTCCTTCTCATCCTCGCTACTCGCATCCAAGTAACCCTTGGACAGCTAGATCTCATTTCGTCGAATCATTCTCGCCATCTTTGTCCGTTATTAATGGCGGATGGTCGAACGCGAGACCCCCTTCGGCGAACTCCAGCTCAATTTTTAGCTTCTTACCACTCAAGTTCACCTCCGCTATCGGGATGGAAGGCAAGACGACAATCAATTATTGAAACAATTTCTCGGTATTCTACCTCTACCGGTTCCCGGCAAAGTTCGGCCGAGAATTGTGCACGTACAAGAGACCGTCCAGAAGTGACAGGAGACATTGCGATTAATTTTCGATTCGTTCTGAGCACTTTCCATACTTCAACAGGTTGACAGTAAATTTCACACTGTCGTCCATCATCATCATCACCACTGATGTTGAAATGGTCTGTCAATTGCGAAATTCGCGAAGGAAGTTGCTTATCGTCGAAATCGATTGAGTTTGAAGATTTTAATGTACAGCAAAATGCTTTCTCCTATGACAGTTGCTGACAGCGATGTTCCGGTCTTGTCTTTGAAACTTATTCGAAACATGTTTTCGATTGTATAGATACATAGTTATAAACACGCAACACGCCAAAATCAATGACGCCAGATTTGCCAAAGCCTTTCCACCAATTCAGCTTCCATCCCACTAACCTACCTCCCATAGCGGAAAATGTTTTGGTATTCTAGTTCCATTCTTGAAAATCTGCCCGACTGTATGGATGCTGCTTAAAAATTCATCAGCCCTAGCTGTTGCCCGATTCCACCGTTTCCGCTCAGTCATGCAAACGAAACAAACTATTTCCCCCGCTTCGTTCGTCATATTCAGCGGGATTCATGGGAATGGGAGATTTTGATCGGTCCAATTTACACATCAACTAGAACCACAGGACAAAAAAAAATACAGAAAATGTCACGCGAATGTTGAATCGAGTTAGCATGCCAAGCCGCTCGGCAAAAAAAATGCCGTGACATGCTTTGATCGCGTTCGTGTCGTTGGTGGCGCTGCGAGCAGACGAGAGTGGAGCACCAGAAGAAGAAAGAAAAAAAAAACCCGTCATATCGCGTAGTTCCAAATCTGTTAATATTTCCGCAGGTCTTTGTTTTATTTGCCATCGATTCGCGCTCGGATGAGGAAGCACCGGATTTGCCGTCGACGGTTGTTGGGATTGGGATCAAATATGTAAATCAACTGAATCGTAATAAATTTGCGTGTGGTTTGCCAATATGGCGTGCAGTTGGGAGTTTTACTGTTTTTGCATACGAACAAGTTTCATCTCTCGATCGATTAAAGCTTCAAGCTGCTGTGGCTCAAAAGCCTTTGTAAGAGGGTATTTAATATTAGGATGGTGATAATGAGCAAATTTCGTTATTTAAGAAAAGCTTGTTCACATTTTCAGTCGTTGGAGTGGTTCGACAATGCACAGTGGTCCAGAATGCGAATTAAGCTGGAAAGATACTTTTTCAGCCTAAATTTGCAGTTTTGGAGCAAAATTGTCTTCTACAAAGTTGTTTCTAATAACAATGTGCTTCTTTTGGTGTGAATGAAAACTAGGCTGGTCCTTATTTTCAGAGAAATCGAAAATCTAACTTTTTTTTAGACCACCAATCCTCCCAACGTCCTCTAGCTGCGACCGATAGAAAATCTGGAGGAACAGGTGATCGCTAAGGCCACGAAAGAACTGAGAAATATGCTGACATTCTAATATCTTTTCATTGACCATGGGTAAAGTTGAAGCATTTTTGTAGAAGGCCTAGTTGCCAGCCGATATAAGCCCCTTTTTTAATGCATACGCTAAACATAGAATTCATGCAAAAATGATGTCTTCCGAAGAAAACACAAGGCGGAAAAGTATATATTTTATTGGATTGATCTCTTTTCAATTCATTCTTCTGCCCTTATAAACGAGAAACAATCATCCTCAGCACGTCAGAGCTCGAGTGCGTTCAGTTTCTAGAATAAATTATTAGAATAGAACAGCCCATTGTCATGAACTAACCAAACGGAACGCTCAAACTTTTTACTATATATTACTATATCATTCGTCGTCAGACTATTCTACAGCTAATAAGGAAAAAAATGAAAAAAGGAGGAGTTGATGGGACGAGAAAATATTTGTTTTTTATAATCGGAATGGTCTCACCACGTTAAGCTGTTGGATATAAATGAACCGTTTGAAGAAATAAATTCTCTTCGTATGATAATAAGTACATAATGCTGCACGTTTTGTTGTCACTCGACAATGTCTGTTGGCTTTGGTTTAATCTAATGGTTTCAATATTTCTCTTTCGTTCTAGGTAAGTCCGATTAGAGTGGTAGTTTGTATGCAAGGATCAGAGGAGTCTCCGAATATCGACAGGAGTTGGTAAGGTTATCTTAGAGAGAATTGTTCCTTATCGCGTTGAACCTTTGATGTGGCACTTCCAATCATCTGAGAATCCGATAATAAAATAGCAGGCATATTGAATGTTCATGACCAAGTTCACGAAAACCAGGCGTGTTCTGGATACCCCACCGGAAGTGGTCAATTTCGACATTAATTCTTCTCTGAATATCGTTGAAGATTCGTTCGTAGACGCACGTCACCGATGTTCGAAGGAGTTCTCTGAGGTGTGTGTGTTTACGAACTGATCTCAAACTCGGGAATTCGGAGGTTTATTTCTTGAATTACTTTCATCAATTTCATTAATGATGGAAACAAACTTTATGATGAAAGTTTGTCGTATTTTGGAGCAGATGTTCCAAGATGTTCCAAGAACGTCGCTTTGTTTGAATTTTGTTATGACGAAAGCCCAAAAATTGTGTTGCTCATGATGTTTGTGTTAATATGATCGACCAGCTGGGTACCAATATCCTTATCGGGTTTAACACCTACGTCCCCATCTCCTATGAGAAAAAAAAATCAATATTAATAATACTCCATCGTTAGCCCTTGGACTTGGATGCGTTTTTTTTGCAATAGATCACAAAATTATCCTATTTTCTGGATCTGCACTGGTTATTCCCTAAATATCTGTTGTTTCAGAATCCAAGGTGTAAGTCCTGACCAGGAATGGTGGACAAAATATGTTTGATGCGAAACATGGGATGCGGCATATCAAACTTCATGATTTAGCGAAACTTGGTCATCAGAAGACATTTTTAGGAGTTCTGACCATACTGGCCGTATTTTAATGCACGTAACGAAATTGTGAAAGGAGCACAAAGAGCACTGACGGATTAAAAAGGCGAGGCGAGGTTTTCTCTGTTTAATCCATCCTACGAGCATAAGCAGTTATAAGACCTACTTGTTGACCCTGGTATCTTTTGGCCTAGTTCCAGATGGGAACTGCCGGAAAAACCCAGGCTGCTGGTCATGACAGCCTCCGGGGTGGGTACTCAAGACCTCTTCTGGATTGCAGGTCTCAGGGCTTACGGACGTGGGGGGACTTTCGGAGTACGGGAACTTAGACTTCAGCAAATATTCACGATTGGCTTTACAAATTTATTCACACGTAAATCTGGCGGCAACTATGGTGTAAGTGCTGGTGATGAGGATACGCTGGTGACTGACGGCGTCGGTATAGGCTTCGGCTCTTAGCAACGGTTCGGAAGAAATTGAAGGATGCACTCGACGATGCGCAGCTGAGTACGTGCCTCGCACGTGAAATTTACCACGATGTTTATGACAAGTATTATAATCAACGACGGCGTACCATAGCCATAGATGTTTCTACGACTCCTCATGGAAGGCTGGTGTGTGCTGACTCTCCCGAAGGTCTGACCCAGAACCAGGTGAGATGGGTAATAACTTCTCGGTTGGTCACACGGCTCGGTAATTTCCAACACTTCTCACATTTTCTATTCGTTGAGGTTTTATTGGTTTCTAACAATTTCGAACTTGGCGCACTTTGTTGGTTTGGATTATCAAACTTCACTGACTCGTACTCGATTACACCATCGCCACTCACGTTCTCCCTCTAGCGTTGTCCCATTCCCACCCGTTCGGGTTCAGTGCATCCAGCCACCCACCAGACATACACCCTGTTCGCTCTCTTGCCCAACGCATCGATCCAAAATGACCGTTAGAGAAAGATCGAACTATATAATGGTTACCCTAATTTCTCGTACTCAATTACGAATCATTTTAAACAAATGTTACCCGTTGGTAACACAGTACAAGAATGTTTCAAGGAAAGTGCTTTGGTTGTCCTCCGAAGACCTATTTTTGCAAAATCATTGCAACCCAAGTTGTGGAAAAGATTTGACTTTGGTCACTTTCTCGGAGGAACTTGAATCCCACAGAGTCTCCCTAATTGCCCAGTATGGTTAGAAATTCTTAAAACTTCTTTTCACGGCCTAATTTTGCTAAATCATAAAGTTTGATTTGTCAGTATCCAGGTTTTGGTAGAAAATTGTTTATGGTATCTTTCCCGGAGGAACTCGATCCTCGGAGGGACTCCCTAAGTGGCCAGTACGGTCAGGAATACTCTGAATGTCCTCCAAGACAAAGCTTTGCAAAATCATAAAGTTTCATATGTCGCAATTTGAACATGGTCACTGTTCCGGAGAAACTCGGATCCCTTAGGGCCTCCCCAAGTAGCCGGTATGGCCAGGAATTCTCAGAATGTCCTCCGAAGACCTATTTTTGCAAAATCATAAAGTTTGATACATCGCAAGCCAGGTTTTGAAAAAGATATGAAAATGACCACTTTCCCGGAGGAACTCGGTTACCGCAGGACCTCTTTTAGTGGTCAGTATGGTCAGACACCCTCAGAATGTCCTCTGATGACAATGTTTTCCAAAATCATGAAGTTTGATATGTCGCAAGCCAGGTTTTGGAAAAGATTTGAATATGGCCACTTTCTCGGAGGAACTTGAATCCCGCAGGGTCTATCTAAGTGACCAGCATGGTTAGAAATCCTTAAAACGTCTTTCCATGGCCTAGTTTTGCTAAATCATAAAGTTTGATATGGCGCTATCCAGGTTTTGGTAAAAAATTGTTTATGGCCACTTTCCCGGAGGAACTCGAACTTCGGAGGGCCTCCCTAAGTGGCCAGTATGGTCAGTAAGACTCGAAATGCCCAAACTTTGCCGAAATGACAAAGTTTTGCAAAATCATGAAATTTGATATGTTGCAAGCCAGGATTTGGAAAAGATTTGAACATGGCCACTTTCCCGGAGGACCTCGGATTCCGGCCGATTTTAGTGGTCAGTATGGTCAGACACCCTAAGAATGTCCTGCGAAGTAAAAGTTTTGCAAAATCATGAAGTTTGATTTGTCGTAATTTGAATATGGCCACTATTCCGGAGGAACTCGGATCCTACAGGGTCTACCTAAGTGGCCAGTATGGTCAGAAATTCTCAAAATATGTCTTCTGATGCTTTAGTTTGTATGGTTAGCAATCCTTAAAACGTCTATTCATTGCCTAGTTTTGCTTAATCCTGAAGTTTGATGTGTCGCTATTCAGGTTTTGGTAAAGAATTGTTTATGGCCAGTTTCCCGGAGGAACTCGGGTTCTGTAGGGCCTCTTTTAGTACCCGGTATGGTCAGGAATCCTTAGAATGTCCTCCGTAAACCTAATTTTGCAAAATCATGAAGTTTGATATGTCGCAAGCCAGGTTTTGGAAAAGATTCTGATATGACCACTACTCCGGAGGAACTTGGATCCCACAGGGCCTCTTTTAGTGGCCAGTATGGTCAGAAATCCTCAGAATCTCTTCTGATGACCTAGTTTTGCTAAACCATGAGGTTTGATATGCCGCATGCCATGTTTCACACCTAAAACTATTTTGTTCACCATCCCTGGGCAGGTACTTAACCCAGTACTCCCACCTTGAAAATTACCGAAACCATTTTCGAAATAACCAAACTAGGATAATTTTGTAATGTATTGCAAAAAACCACATCAAAATCCTAACGATGGATTATAATTAATTTTAAATTTGAATTTTTCTATCTCAGAGGGGTTGGGGAATGTTTAGTATAAATACAATGGGCCCTAATACACTCCCTTATGGTACGCTAAAGCCAGAGACCGAAATTTTCGCCTACTTGAGAAGAGAAACGTCATTTTTCATCCGCTTGGAGAAACAGATGAGAATGTGAGAAGCGAGAGACTATTATATGCTCACAGCAATTTTCGCGAGAAAAGCAACGGTGATTTATAATTTTCGGAGAGCATGAGTAGCTGATAAATCATTTCTTTTTCAGTGAATCCTGGATGCCGATAATTATTTTTCACTTACTTTTTGACACCTGAAAATGCACCAGTCTTCACATTATAATTCGATAAAAAGCCAATTTTGCTACATGTTGTGACCCCATTTTTTTGCTCCTCGGTTTTTGCTCCTCGTATAAGATGCAGTTAGAGATATTTTCACAAACGCAAGCGAGAGGATAATGAATTATCGACGCAAAAGGAGAGATGAAAATGTGAACGGTTTGCTACTCATCGTCAACCTGCTTGAGAGAGAGCATGGTTTTCACCCAGCTGAGTGAGAATTTCGATCTCTGGCCAAAGCTGTTCACGGTCCATGGTAACACTTTGCCAGCCTCGCAGTCTGCAGGTCTCTTTCCACTTGATCGATCCACCTTGCCCGTTGAGCGCTTCTTCTTGTGCCGTTTGGTTCATTCTCAAGAGGAACCTCTCTCATTTTTGTTGTGGAACTTTTGTGTAGGTTTGAGGAGTCATTCCCAGACAACCCTGGAGGATTTAGTCCAATGTAGAATTATTCTGAAATTTGTGAAGATACATTATTAAACTATTCTGGATGCAGTTATCGGTATTTTGATGATAAAAATTCTAGTTTTGTAGCTCGCTTTCTCAAAGGGCACAGGCGAACTGTTCCTAAGGTTTTTCTTTTAAATAATTTTTGTAGAGAGCTACCCCGGAAATCGTCGGAGAGCTTTCTTGAAGTTTGTAGAAGAATGATTGAAAATTACACAAAAAAAAAATCCTAACCAAAGTTTCAAATGACTGAAATTCTCAACTGTGGAAGGAATCATCAATTCCAATCTCCCCCTCGTTTTTCAATTTCCTATTTTGACGGTCTCAATTAATCGTCCTCCATCTTCAAAACAAGCAACAACAACAAAAAAACCAGAGCAACCATTAATAATGCAAATCGCGGAATAGGAGGCCTTGCCTCGACGATACTTCCACGGGAGGCAAATATTCCGCACTCATCTGCCCCAAGTCTGCGGAAAATCGAATTAAAAATGTATGCCGTTTCCATGTAAACCCGACCGCATGTACACGAACGCAAGCCTTACACGAAAACAATCGACCTGTTTTTAATTAAAACGTCAATCAAAGCCAATAAACTTAAAATAGCCGCACAAAACCGTTTCTAGTAGCCGGCGATGCTGGAGAGCCAGGCAAGGTCCACTCTTGGGAACACACCGGAAGGGACTCAATTATATTCTCACAGGATCCCGACCCCGGGAGTGACCCGGATTATGCGGTCAAATGGCTCACACTCCCGGCTTCCTGGCATTATTATGGCAATCGTAAATAATCCGCTGTGGGGGAGAAATTTGCAAACTTTGGCACCGGCGCAACTTTGTGTCCAATGAGGCCGGAAACTTTCCCGGGGAACCCGGGCGCAGGAGGGACAGGAAATTGACATTAATTCAAGTACCGCACAAATCGCCTGGCGGTTTCAAATGTCGGTATAGTGAATAGTGGTACGGCGTGGATGACGGGATTTATAATGGGTTTGCCATCCCATAGCTTTTACTGCGATTACTGTTGTGCCGAGACCACATCCAAACAGGGATCCAAGGGCCTGCTATGAAAAAAAGGGGAATTGATTCATTATTCGTGGGTGCTAAAGTGTGGCTTCTGTCACAATTTAGTTAAGCGACGATGATTTTAAATTAAAACTCCCGATAATAAACAACTGGTGTTGTTTACTTTCTAAATTGCACATTTGAAATGTTGTCATATATGACTTCCGGACGTCCGGAGGAAGGGTCTGCGAGTATTTAACGGGTTCGGTTTATTTTTGCTCGGTTGTGGCTTCCGGCGATAGTGCCATTTCACGGAGGTGATTAATTAATATTCAAATCGTTGACTTTTTTTTCTAATGGATTACACCAACTGATATGCTGGCATGGCATGCTACCGGGATAATTATTTCAAACCTCGCCATCGCTACCACCTGTGTCAGTTTATTTGATTATGATTTTTTTTTTCGTGATGAAATTAAAACCAAAAACTCAAAGCGCGAGGGCGAGAGTAGGATTACATTTTCTAATTGTACACATTTTCCAATCATAATTAATTCAAATTATGCATGCGAGTCAAATTTAACAAATTGAATCGTAAATCGGTTGTTGGTTGGTTGGTGAGTGCATGTTTTGCGCTAGCAGCGATGCGAGCAATTTGAAGCGATTAGTGGTGTATGCAATTTTTGTTTCCGTTATTTTATACACAATTTAATTTTTTGTAAACTTCTAATCGGGGTCGTTTTGGCACCCCTTGGTGTCATGATAAAGTTATTTAATTTCTAGTGGCTTTCATAAAACTTCAATAACACTTAATAAAGCTGGATAAAATCTTCCAAGTTTGGTACACATCGGTGTTGAGGCTTTTTCGCGACAATATCAGGACAGATTAAATTTGGAATAAAACAAATTTGCTGTTAGTTCAATGCAAGATGCATTTTTTATTCATTTAATCGTGCGTTATTAGTCATCTTAAAACTAATAACAGTTACCGTAGACCGGGGTGACTTCGATCAACGGTGACTTCGACCGCCAAATCCGATATTTATTCAATTTAAAATTATCCTTCTCCAAGTGCCTGAATTTTTTAAGCTTTGAACCATATATATTCAGCATTTATTGAGCATGATTGACCGCCCGAGGTTGCTACTCCGTTGATGCCAGATCAGCTGTTATTACACAGAGAACCAACAGATGATGCTTGGGACTAACATACATCTTCAATGTGTAAAAACTGATGATCCCAAACTAAGGCAACACCGGCGCCGGCCTCGTCCGAATGCAAGTCAAATAGGGAATGGGTAGGAATATGTTGACGCAATACTCGCTTTATTGGAAGCCGTGGAATCCACTGCACTTCCACGAAAAATCACTAGGATTTCGGATAACGGGATTGGGTGGCAGCAGGGTTCGTTTTGGGTAACGATAAGCTGCCAAGTGTAATTAGTACCGATTTCCGATTTGAACCGATTTAAACCAACAGTAAGGATGCTATTGGGGCCACTCACAGAGTGTGATAGTGGTATTTCTTTGGGAAAACAAGATAATTCATCTTAACGCTTGAGAGCCAACTTGGACCGATCTACAAATACAGTACGGATGCCGCTGGAGTCCCTTACAAGTGGTTTATTTGTTCCAAAATAGGGTGGCTCGACGAGCATGGCGAACGAATAATTTGGATCACAATTAATTATGTACCTCACCACTGACCGATCTTAACTGGCGAACTACGACTTCTGATGCTCACTCGATCACTCGCGCAACGAACTATAGACAACCGAAACAATAGACAAAACACTACGCACGATAACAAATTATTGCGGAACAAAGTATCGACACAACCGATTCAACCGATTCAACCAATTCAACCGATGGTCGACGCAAACCTATTAAAAATAAATTTGATTAATATGGATACAATGGGTAAAAATTACCTGTCTGGCTCCACGTCCTTGAGAGCCCTTACTACATCACGAGTCGCCCGGTACATTCATTCATGTTTATGCCTAACTAAAGTATTATTACTTTAAACGTCTTGTGAAATAGAGAAATATCAGATATTGTCTACAAAATTTGATAGAAATTAACTATTTGTTGCAGACCTGTTGATTATCGTGTAATATTATCTCTATCAAGTTTGATCAATTCAATCATTTTTTCTAACCTTAGCATGTATTTACACTACTGAATTAATGCAGCACTCACTCTAGCAAAATTATGGTAAACGAAAAACGAAAAATATCGCAAACACAAATTTTAAAATAAATCATCCACACAGCTCTGTAAACATCAGGAAAACTGAATCCCATATATATTCAGAATTTATTAGGGTATTTAAATGCATTTTGTTTTTAGCATTTCTCTATTTCCTTCGCTATAAAAAAATATTAAAAAAAAAAAAAATGCTCCTTATGGTACTTTGTACCAAACCCAACAACAATCATATATTCAAGCAATAAAATAATTTTTAAAAATATCGACAACCACATTTTCAGATTACTTAAACATTCGTCTCTCTAAGCTAATCGAAATAATATTAATTTTGTATACATAAACAAATTAATAAATAAAAAAAAAAAATGATCGAAAATTAAGAGCAAACGAATAAACGCGACAACCTCCTTATTCTTGACGACAATTACGACCCAAGTGGAACTTTACATTTGCTTATTTTAGTAACTAATGTCATTTTACTGTTTGAAAATTTATTAATTACGCCACAAAAATGGCCCCTCCCCCCACCTTGGTCACCCTTTTTGTATGGTTCTTTTGGATCGTCACGTTAAAAACGACATGAGTGAGGTATTTCTGTTTGTCTAATATTATGGTAAACTACTGAAAAATAGCAATGGATGGGTCACTAGGCTGATGCAAATTTCCAAATGTTTGCTCCCCTAAGCAACATAGAAACATTTTTTGTCTTGTAAAATCACCACATGCTAAATTTCGTTGCAGAATATTGTGTTTTATTTGTATGGGAGCTCCCCCCCCTTTTATGACGAGGAGGGTTCTCAAGCTACTATAAAAACCTTTTTTGCCTTCAAAAACTCACACATGCTAAATTTGGTTTCTTTTGCTTGATTAGTTCTCGAGTTGTGTAGAAAATTGTGTTTCATTTGTATGGGAGCCCCCCTTTCCAGTGAAGGGAGGGGTCTCAAACCATCATAAGAATCTTCTCCGGCCCCAAAAATTCCTGCATACAAAATTTCACGCCAATCGGTCCTTCCACTCGCGAGTTAAATCGTGACAAAGGAAACCCCAACTCATTTTTATTTATATAGATTTTATATATACTATTTTATATTTATTATATTATATATATTTATATATATATATATATATATATATATATATATATATATATATATATATATATATATATATATATATATATATATATATATATATATATATATATATATACAGGCAAACTTCGATATAACGTACATTTTGATTTTACACTTGTACGTTGTATCGAATTGTACGTTATATCGAAGCATAAATAAAAATCTAAAATATTAACGTTTTTATGTTTTAATGTGTGTGCAAAACCACTATTCTGTCCTCTTTTTTCTATGTATCTTCGATTTTGAGTCTATCGCTCGTTCATCTCTTCATCACTTCAAACCTTTTTTGTGATTTTTTGTCTTGTAGGTTGTAGCATGTGGGCCAAATAGATTGCTTAATGAAATAGCTTTTTCTCTTCAAGGAATAATCCATTGTGAATAAATTGTAAATAGTAGATATAAAAATCCTTCAATATTATCCCTAGTATTAATTTACGGTAAGATTTGTTGTTGTTCATTAGTGTTGTTCACAGCTGTTCACTTATATATGTTCACTATCTATGCTAGTAACTGTTCATGAAACAAGAGTGAACATTTATATAACTGGTTCACTACACGCATATATTTCAAAATCTCGCATGCAAGTTATTCATCCGAGCCGATTCATTGGTCTGATTCACGAACTTCGACGACCATCAAGTCTAACTACGGGGAAGGACTTATGCAAATTCAGTTACGAATGGGAAAGAGATAGCCAGACCTGGGCATCTATGAAAGAAGGAGATGGCAGTCGTCGTCGGTTACGAATGTAACATTTGAGGATCGGGTTCATAAGGTCGTTGTACCTTTTCAGGTTCAACAACCTTTGGTCACAAACGTGACTACCACTCGCAAACTATCTGAGGATTACAAGAGCTACACTTGAGCAATTTGATCTGGACCGTGGATAGGAACGTGAGTGCGAGCTAGTTGATCCGTGTGGTCGCGAATCCATTGTGGTACGTTAAATGACGGTAGAAATCTTAAGTGTTTAGATTTACGTTAGTTTTCCCTTCTTAGGCTAGTTAGGTACATCGGTAGTTACCGGAGGTGCGGTAATAAGTCGTGTGCAAGCGTTTTCCGTTAAGAAAGAAGGTAATTTGTTTAGAGTGTGTCCTTAAAATTGTATGTATTTATAAGTCTCGAACAGCCGTTCGGCGGCTTCTTGTAAGAAATTCCAGAGCGAGTCTTGGACCCACGCTATAGCGCTACCACGCAGCCGACACTACCAGCCAACCCAATCGACCACCGAGCACTGTCCATCTAGGCCAGGAAAACTTCCCGTATTGCGGAGTTATTCCGAATCGCGGAGGGGGACTGCACCACCACCGAACTGCGTCCCGCGAGAAATCCGATTCCGTCGTCACCATTTTGTCGTCGACGAGCCAAGGACAAGCGCCACTATTCCGTCTTGCATTGTCTGGTAGACAACCGTCGTTCAGCCGGCCGCCATTGACCGGTGCGACCTATTTCGCGCTGCAACCGCAAACGCCATTCACCGGTAGGGACCGGTAAAGCAGAACGGTACCGTAAGTACATGCGCATGTGAGGAAATTGAGACACACACGAAAAATAAGTTAGACTAGTTAGAAGCCAGAAATCCGCACACGCCAGAAGACAGGACTAGAAGGGAAGAGAAAGGGAAAACCCTGAAACTAAAATGAACATAGGTTAAATATAAATTCCGAACTCAAATAAACGTGATCTTGTAAGTTATCTGTATCTAAAAAAGGGTGTTCCGGCGGTCCGTGAATTTTAGGCACTAAGATTTTTCCCGTCGTTCGATTAGTTTTCCGTTCGTTTAGTTATTCTTTTACGTTGTTTCCTCCAAGTCTGGACTGCTTTGGAATCTCAGTCCCTCCATTCACGTTTCCATTGAAGCGCGAAGGGGAGAATTGTGTAAGTGAGCTCTGCCTGTGATGAAATAGGCGGCGTATACACGAGTTGATTTGTGCCTAATCGAACGACGGTCTTCTCTCGCTACACTCATAACCGATAGTGGAGCCATCTTTACGCGGAACGCGGGAGTACTTTATTAGAACGTTCAGCGACGCTAGATCTTGTCTCATTCCCTACTGAATTTGTATGAGCAACCTGCCCTGAGGTAGGGATTTCTTGCCGGGCAACCCAACAGACAAGTGGCCCTCTTCGGAGGTGGCGCTTAAGCCACTTGTTAAGGAATTCCAGGGGTTAGAGAACCCGTAGCTGCACGCGGCGTGCTACAAGGTAATTTACTCACTAACAGTTAAAATAAAAATTAGGTGGCCTCTATTGTACACAGAAATCGTCTCCAAATCGTTCGGTCCATGGCTGCAATTGGCCCGTCTCGCCATCTGCGAAGAGGTGCGCAGGTTACCTTCCACTTGATCGACCGTTCTCATTCGTTCTCAAGAGCCATTTCAACTCCGATATTTTACGACGTCCGGACGTCCCAAGCCCATCGTAGTCGGCCGATTTTTGCAGTGTGGACGATGTTGGGATATTTTCATCTTCAGGATCAAGTGATGCAGAGACGTAAAGGAAACTGTCATCGGCGTCTTAGTTCGTTATGTTAGAAATGCCACCCTCAGCTGACGGACTGAGCAGTTTTTCTACGATTTCTTCGTCTTTTAGGATCTCGAACTCTGCCTTTTCTTCGTCAATGGTTTCCAGACGGTTGATTTTAATCGCAATATTTCTCAGCCTTTCTTCCAAAACGACAACGGTAAGTCGTCCTCATCATCATAATCTGGTGTATCGATGTACAGCATTTTCCAGGACTTCTGGATAGCAGAATTTGGAACCGCTTCCCATGCTTGTACAATCCAGAGCATTGCGTCTTTTATATTGATGTGCTTAACATTATCATGGAAATATTTGCCTCTTCCAAGAATCTCGTTTGTCATGTCCTTTTTTTTTGTACCGGGCCTCCATCATCTGTATCACATGCTGGTCCATCGGCTGGATCATTTGTTTATAGTTCGTCTGTACTGTAATGTGCTGAACAGTTGTCCAGCGAACGGACAGTTTTTACAGGTTGCCCGGATTAAAAGGTTGTAACATGTGGGACGAACTGATCAAAAAAAAAATTTTTGAATAATTCCCTCGTCATCCATGTATTTTTGGATGACCTGTAGTTGAGTGGAACTTCCCTGAGGTTTTTGAAGGGTTGAGGGTTTTTAGATTTGCCAATCAACATTAATGGAAGCTTTAGAAAATCATCCATGTTTCCAATCATTTCTTTAATGTTTTGGATGATACCCTAGAAAAATAACCATACAAAATTTTTTAGAGTTGCACTCCCAAGTAACATTTTCAATTTTAAGGTACACTTGAAGAAGTTTTCAAGACTCATTTGATAAAACCAAGCATAAAACTAAATATTCTACATAACATCGATAAAACAGCCATAAACCCCTCATCTAAAAGGCCCATACTACAGGAGGTTCTCAAGACTATTTCCCAAGGCTCGCTTAAAACTTGATAGTTTTATCGGAACATACTTCTAATGACATTCAAGACTGCTTAAAACTATGATAAAACTACCACAAGTTTTGATAGTTTTGTGATTTTCCTCTTTAAGAACACTGTTGCGAAACGGGGAAGTTGCGAAACGATGTCTTGAGAGGGGAATCAATTATTCTATAAAATTACTTATAAGGTGAATAACACTTATAAATGATGTAGCTTTATGGAGGATTCTTTGAGTGTTCTTTACTCTTAAGAACTGGTAATCAATTAAAACCATCTTTACTTGGAAATTGCCCTAATAAAATCAGATGATCTCCATAATGCTTTGATAGACTACCATAAAACATGAATAAAACCAATTTGCATTTGAAATGCTACTTGGGCTATCTAATCCCACCGATAAACAAAAGCATATTTCACTTCCGTAGCCACACGCCGATGTAGGTCAATGTACTCCAATTTGTGGGCGGCGTCGCAGACGTTTAACTTAAGATGGAAGCACAGAGAACAGACATTGATGTCCATATACCTTTTCTTGAAAAACGTGTGTAAAAGTTAATATGGGCAACCGCTATAAAAAGCAAGTGCAGAGAAAAACAAACAAAACTTCTCAGGTTATGTGCTAGGCTTTGTATTGATAAACATTGACATGACAGTTATCGCACAACTGCAGCGCTACCTGCCACGAGCATAACGACATACATTTGAAATGTCGGTTTAAAGTTTTACACAAGTAGCAGCTCGAAGATGAACGTCTGTTCTCTGTGATGGAAGGTTTATATGGGACAATCCATAAACAACGTGGTCTTTTTTGGTTTCTTAGACCCCCTCCTCCATGGTGGTTGCATGTCCAAACATAATTTTTAAAATTTATATGGAACGAGTTTTTTGTCCAGAAAGCCCCCACCCTCTTCGCACCTCCTCCTCAAAATAACCACGTCGCTGATTGACGGTCCATATGATCTTCAAATCATTGTTCAAGGTACTGTTAATATTAATTTTGAAGAAATTTTCTACACATCAAAAAAGTGTACGTTATATCGAGGTAAAAGTGACGCTATATCGAGTGACGCTATATCGAGGGTACGTTATATCGAGTACGTTATATCGAAGTTAACCTGTATATATATATATATATATATATATATATATATATATATATATATATATATATATATATATATATATATATATATATATATATATTTTATTTCTCATTATTTTATTTGTTGAATAACTATTTTTGTATAAAATTTACATGTCAGGTATCTTCAGCATTTTGATAGTTGGCAGCTTTCACTATATGAATCTTAATTAGATTTGGTTTAACGACATAATATCAAGATGTCAGGGATCTGGAAATGTAAGTTTGAGATTCTTTATACTAATTCCCATACAAACTTTGAATAGCGTGTGCAAAGCCAAATTAAAACCAAAAGTGTTAAAATTGTTTGGGGACTATCAGGACCCAAATTGGCGTCGATTAAGCTTAGGGGAGCAAACATTTCGAAATTTGCATCAGCCTAATGGGTCACTGGTAAATTATGTCATGCTTTTAATGGAAGGGAGCTTTGGGAATTGTGATAATCTGTACACAAAATTTAAGGTCCATAAAAACATGACAAACGGGGGGGGGGGGGGCGGGTGTCATAATTAATGAACGTTCCCTTTGGGGAATGCTCCACCCCTGTGCTATTCGGGAGACATCTGCATCAAACGGTTTGCATAAAAATTTAGTGTTTTTTTATTCATTTAAGCACTTCAAATCGGTAAAATTGATTTTGATCGAAGTCACCCCATTATTGAAAATTCTTCGCCGCGGGAATTTAACAATTTTTTTAGGTTCATCTGACATTATTTTTTTTTTAATTTCTGTGTAGTGTTATATTACAGATACCAGTACTGGTTTTAAAAATGTAAAACAAAATTTTAAACATAAATATCATAGAAAATTTCAAGAAATAGTTCAAAAAGTAATCGAAGTCACTCCGTTTTACGGTACTTAATAAGCCTGTATGAAGAAACTACGAACTTTTGAGTTTACTCCAGCCATTAGGGTCTGTGCGGACTTCTCTGCAACCGATTTTGCTGCTCTTGTTCAAGGTTTTCGAAATTTTTCTATGGTTGGAGTCCATTACCGCTCGATAGGTCGCAACTCCGGACAGTTAGGTGAATTCACCTCTTTCGGTACAATATGCACTCCATTCGTTTTATTCCAAAACATATTTGGCCAAATCAGCCCAGAATAGCGAGGAAGCGTCATGCCTGCGTAGGAATGGTAACAATCGCTTCTTTAGACATTCTTCACGGTATATTTGCTTATTTTCAATTAATTTGTTTTTACATGCATTCTTTGCCTAATATACTAATTTACATTGTAAGTGTTTTAGCCCAATTGGCTCTTCATTTTGTTTAAGTTTTTTAAGGGTTTAATGTGTTGAGTGAGTTGAGTTGAGTATGTTATACTTAAGTTTTCAGATCAGCCCTTGGAAAATTGTTTGTTAAAATGTGATAACCTACTCAAACTAAATCTATAGCCTAAATTTGAAAATCCTAGGGATGGGAACCACATTCCAGATGATCTGGTGATCCGATGTCAGGCAGCGTGTTCTGTACCGATTGATAAACTCACTAAACGGTGGACCTCAGATGTTCTTGTCCTCGGAGGGGTGTTCATGATCATCATGAGGAACTTACAGGGTGGCCACAGACTCGGGAAAATCGGGAATGTTTGACCTTAGAAGGAACTGTAATCACACATTCTTCAAATAATTTGAGTAGCGTTTTTGTTGTTTACTCGGTCCGACGACCTCATTAACAGAATGAAACAGTGTTTTTTTTTTCCTGAAAAACCAGCATTGCTGAAGAAGATAGCTCATTGCTGTATGAATGGCCGGTTGTCAACTGGAAGGCGTACAAAGAATTGACTGGGGAAACTAGGGATCTACGAGCCAGCCCTGGGTTTGAAGTCCTCAACATCGTTAGCTACGTCATGCATGCATGCAATTTCTTCAAGACAAACCGATTTGCATGTGGATCATTTTCTGCTGGTTTTTTTTCAGCCTGTTCAAAACGTACCGCTTAGGGCATCTTCAGCGGTGGTCTATTTTTGGATCAACTTTATACTTGATTTGCATCAGCAAACTTATATAGAACCAGCTAAAACAGACCAACTTTGCGTTCCCCGCACCAGTGAGTGTGTGAATGCATGCATCTCATTTAAACGATATTAGATAGTGTTGATCTGTAAATTGGCAGCAGAAAAACATGCGTTGAAACGGAGAGGGTCACGTCCTGCAAGACGCCCCAATCTCGACCGTTATTTCCGTTTTGGTCATCAGAAGCTGTTCCTGGACTACTTTAGCGACACGCCAACATATGACAAGAAGCACTTTCTGCGACGTTTAAACATGCCAAGGGAGATAATAGATAGACTTCCCCGAAGTTTTACTATTCTCACTGATGTCAAGGGATCATCCCAGAAAATCACATGAGTTCGGGGAGATTCCAAAAGTAAGTGGTTCTTCACAGAAGTTCAGACAACTATCCATAAATTCACTTATCAGATTTTTTTGGGTATTTCTCAAAAGTTCATAGAACCACTTAAGATGTTCAGGGAACTTCTCAAAATTTCAGGGCACTTCCCGAAAGTTCAAGAAACTTTCCAGAAAATTGGAGAACTTCCAATAGGTTCAGAGAACAGTCCAGAAATTCATGAAGCTTTTCAAAAGTTTGTGGATCTTCCTGGAGGTTTGGAGAACTTTTTAGAATTTCATGAAACTTGCTAGGAATATACAGAACTTCTTAGAAGTTCAGAGAACTTGTCGGAATTCAAGGAACTTCCTGTTGAAGGTTCTTTCCAGGAATTTTGAAAAACTTTTCAGAACTTCTGTAAATGCTCACAAAGATCGTGGAATTCCCCCAAAGATCAAGAAACTTAAAAGATCACCAAACATCTCAGTCGTTCAGAGAACGTCCCAGAAATTCAGAGAACTTTCCAAAAGCTCGAAAAAACTCCCAGATGCTTAGGGAATGCAGCAATTCAAGAAATGTCTCAGTAGTCCTGGGATCTTCCAAGAGTTTCAGAAAGCTTTCCCTTAACCGGGGAACTATCCAGAATTTCAGAAAAAGTCCCAGATATACAGGAAACTGCTAAGAGTTGTTTTTTGAGCATTCGCAAAAGTTTAGGAAACATCCAAAGGTAGGAAACTTCCTAGAAGTTAAAGGATCTTCCCAGATCATCGAGAAACTTTCCATAATTTTTCGTACTAAACCAAAACGAGAATAAGAAACTAACTTCTTTTTAATCAATTTCATAGCAGTTCCGCGTATTTACAATCTTGGAGTTTTTAAAAAGTTCTTGTAAGGTTTTTACAACATCTTAGGATTGCTAACTATTCCATAGAAATTGCACAGCTTCCTAGATTTTCTTCTCAATTTCTCGTAAATTATTTAAATATTTGTGATATTCTGCTTTTTATCACAAAATATGTACACCTACTGGAAGTTAAAATAACTTCCGGGAAGCTAAATCTGATTCTCAAAGTTTCCGTAATTACACTGGGGGGTAACTCTGTTTTCATTTTGAAAATACCATAAAGTCTAGTCCATTTGTATAATAGCAAAAAATGGTTGTCACTGCAGTGGACAGAAACCTATTGGGCCAGTCACCTAACAGCAATAACAAAGACACCAAGTGTATGAGACATTTTTTTTTATTAACGAATGCTTTTCAGCTTTAGATGAAAATGGCGTAAAATCGTGTTTTATTCAGGATCATCAGCTTTTCCACTGAAATTGCAAATGATTCTACGCCCTTGCGAGTGGCCTTCCGACAGTTTACCGGAATATTCGCCATGGCGCACGAAAACATACGTGTAGGCATGTTTTTGAGTTCTCTCTTCGTTTTATTTATCAATTCCTCCTCAGTTTTCACGACAAATTTGTTGGGGTAGATCTTACGCTTCAGGTTGGCCCAGAAATTCTCAATGGGACGCAGCTGGGAGACGTTGGGCGGGTTCGCCGACTTGGGTACTACATCGATATTCAGTCGCTCCATCTCCGCCAACGGTCGCTTCGAGTAGTGGGCCGACGCCAGATCCGTCCAGAACACCGCGTCTTCGCCCTTATGGCAGGCATTTCGTGCTATAAATTTTCCCGTTCACGGCCAGTCCGGAACGAAAGAAGAGCGGCCTTGACATCCCAACCTCGCTGATTGTCAGCCACAGCAACACCTTCTTGGGGAACTTGGTGTGTGAAAATGAACTCGGAGGTCACTTCCTTCGTATGGGAAGTAAAATACGAAGTGCCCTGCCAGTAGTTGCCATCCAGGGTGAGATAGGTCTCGTCGTCCATCACCATCGCGATTCGCCGGAAAAATCGAGTTGACCATCTTATTCAGCCGCTGCCGCTGCGTCATTGCCTGCATCTCCGAAACCAGTGGACGCGAGTTCCGCTTCCTGACATGTTCATGTTCATGTTCATGTTCGCCAGTTACTTTTTCACTGTTTGGCCGGTTGAACCGACTTTTCCCTCAGTCTTCCTCTTCAGCATCCTTTGGAGCTTATTGTCGCTCAGGGTCGTCGGCCGTCCGGAACCGGGCTTTTTTCCGATGCTCTGATTGTTGTCTAATAAAGCCAAGATGAATCCTAGAGGGTTTGAGCTGTTTAGTGGAATACCTGTAACTAGAAATTAGAAGAAGAATTAGTATCTTCCATTTAATTCCAACTACCTTTGCTTATCTTCGACAGATACGCGTATTTCGTCTACAATGTGCAGACTTCTTCAGTGTCTCGTACTAATAACTCGACTGTCCAGTCCAGTCCACTCGACTCCAGTCGAGTTATTAGTACGAGACACTGAAGAAGTCTGCACATTGTAGACGAAATACGCGTATCTGTCGAAGATAAGCAAAGGTAGTTGGAATTAAATGGAAGATACTAATTCTTCTTCTAATTTCTAGTTAAAGCCAAGATGTTTTAGATGCCGGAACGGGCGTATCCAACGTCCACAAAGTGCCGCACGATGTCCGTTTTCGACGCGGCGGAGTGCCATTCGTTGAACGCGAACACTTCTGAACGGACATGTTTCACTGTTTTTGCCATCACGGTTAGAGTTCGACTGATAGAGCTGTCAAATTTTGTCTGCTGATTCATGGGTTACTATGATTGATGCATGGGTAGTTTTGGCAGTGCGGGTGAAGGTAATCCCATGAAAAATCGGCAATGTTTGTCCATTTTTTTTAATTAGTAATAAGCGGGCTGGCAGCTTCATGTGGACTGACGATGTTTTGTCTGACATTGTGGAAGCTGACGAAGTGTTGACTTATCTCAGCAGCCTTTTCTGCAGCAGTTATCAAGTGGCCATTGCTGTCTAATGGGAACAACTTTGGAATTGGCCTTGGCTTAGTTTTAATTTTTTTGTCAACTTCTAGAACGGCTTTGCACAATCTGGGAGAGAGCGGATCTTGTTGGCAAAATTGTTATTCTTAAGGTCCACCATTCTGGCCTTACTCATTTTCGTCACTCGATTACAGTGACTTTTAAGCGTTGACAAACCAGTTCGCTGGTATTGCCTTTGGATGGCGTCTCGCAATTGTATTAAATCTTTTGTTGGTGTATTAATGGGTACAGAGTTGCTCACCTGATCTATCACTGGGACATGAGGCTCCCGGGCCTGAGAGATCGCTTGCTCAATACTCTTCAGCTGCCGTTCGATGTCATCAACCGACTAGAGGTGCATGTCGAAATCGATGTTGTCGTCAACGTGTTGTCGGAACCTCTCCCAACTGGCGCGATGGTAGTTCCGTCTGGTGATTCGATGCCGGTTGACCGAGGATCCAACTTCGGCCACTACCGAGCTGAGCTCCTGGTGCACGACCGGATGTCCGATGTTGTTCCCCATGTTGGCGAGAAAGATGTCAATTGTTGTCAATCTGCTCAACCGGGTGGGGGTATATGAGTCCAGGATGATGTAATGGCCCTCTTCCAGGTCTTCATGTAGAATGATGCTTTTTCGGTTGCGCCGGGTATTCTCCCAGGTTTCGTGTTTCGCATCCAGGTCGCCGGCGATGATAAACTGCCCTTGTCTGCGAGTTAGTTTGCGGATGTCGTTTCGTAGCACCGTTATTGTTCCATTACTTTGGACAATAAGTCGCGATGATGGTGATAGGGCCAACGGCAGTTTCGACCTCGACTCCGATGGCTTCGGTAGACTGCAGCTGAAAATTCGGAAGCAGATGGCAGTTGATGTTGTAGCGCAGGGCGATCGCAACTCCTGCTCCATTAGAGCCGCTACGATCAAGTCGCACTATCCGGTATCCTGGGATGAAAACGGTGAGTTCCGGCTTGAGGAAGTCACCGAACTCAATTGTTTACGGTCCATGCTTGCACAGGAACTTCATCGTCACGGAAGTGGCGGCTTTAAGCTGTTCCTCCTTCGAGCGGCCGGAACGTAGTTGGCGGTAGAGCTTTTCAACGAACTCGACCATTTGCTCCTTCGACGGGTGATTGCGTGGAGGTACTGCAATTCGGATTGCCGCAGCCTGGCGGTGGTGGCTGCCGTGAATCGATGCTGAACAGAAGCTGACGGGCGGTTTGCATGGTGGTGATTTAATGGGATCGGCGGTCGGTTTGGCACTACCGAAGCGTCGGGAAATTCTCCTCGTTCGTCGGAGGTGGCGGACGGCGTTGACCAAGTCGGGACCTAGTGGATGCCTGCTTTCGGATTGACAAAAACTCCGCACGTTTGGGGCAGGCTCGATGGTTGCTCTAATGATTTGCGCCACAGTTGGCGCACTTCAGTGGGGCACCTTCGTCCATCGGGGTACAATCCTTGGTGGCGTGTGCTCCGGCACATTTGCCACACTGCAGTTTCGTGTGGCAGTTTCGAGTTCCGGATTGCCTCCGGAGTGAGTTCCGTAAGGCCACGCAGAATCACCTTCAGCGGCTTGCTTCCGAGTGCGTCGTGAGGGTAGAATTCGTTTTGCTTGTCGACTAGGTGAGCGCCGACAGCACGGTAGTCAGCCTCTGTCGAGCACATAATTGTTGTGCCCTTATTGCAGTACGTATCGAAAGAACTGGTCTCTTCTGCAATATTTGCTTCTCCTTCGCGTCCTTCTGGTGGTTCCTGAGATCCGTTTTTATTTCGCTCCCAGCCTTCCAGGCTGTTGTCAAACGTTTTTTTACTGACAGATCCGGATTTTCGCTTTTCGCACTTGCTCTTCTTTCGACGCCATCTTCGATCTAAAACCTTGATGTATCACCAAAAATTGATTTCACACAATGAACAGACATACCACAGTGGGGCGACTCCATACAAAAGTTGGTCATGCATAAAAATGTCTCCAAATCAATAAAAACACGTGTTTCCTAACTAATTTTGGGTCGCTGAATCCAAAAATGAGGTTGCTTTTTTACAATCCCATATTTTTTCATAAAATATGGCGCGTTAGGTGATGTCAGATCTGTTTACACCATCTCGGGTGTTATATAATATTTAAATGGACCCAAACAACTGTTTTCTGCCTTATTAGCAATTTGTATAATTTTATCATTAAAAAAAAATCAGTACTTTTTAAACAGTTTCATGACTATGCTGAGCACCAAAAAGGTCATACAAAAAAGTTGTTTGCATCAAATAACTCCTTTAAAACCATATTCTGTATGTTTTCATAGTGTGCGAAGAATTTAGTATTTTTTATTTTATATAACACGGCAATACAAATAAAAATTTAAATCTTTTCTTCACTTATTGTTTTTACTTCCATATTTTCATGATTAAACACACATTTCTATATCATTAGCAATTTTTTGCAGTAAGAAAAAAATGTGTTATTTATAAGAAACAACACAACAACAACACAAATCGGTTACGCTTACTTTGCAAGTGCTGAAATTTCTTATTGAATGATTTCCAAAAACTATTGAACTCGTTATTCAACGGAAAACAGTTATTTGCTGCTGCCTTCATCTTTTATAGCGACCTTTGAAGTTTCATCGCTTCATTTATCTGTTTTATTTATTTAAATCCGTTTCCATTAAAATCATAAAAAGCAGTGTTCATCAGAAATAGTTTACCCAGACCATAACATATATTTCAAAAAACTATTCCACGACTGTCAATTACGGAGAAATGACCATAATAACTTACTTGCAATTTCATATGCATAGTGAAATATAAATATTTTGGGTACCGCAAGCACTTCAATAATACAGTTTGACTCAGAATATAGCCAGTATCAGCCAGCCCAAGTAACATTGCCAAAACCATCCAGCTTTATTAAGTTTTACTAAAGTTTTATAAAAGCCACTAGAAATCAATTCGGTTTTATTATGGCAGCAAGAGATGCCAATAGGTGTTAAATTTTAATCAGGTTTATAAGAACCTACACAGCTTCTTTACAACGATCTTAAAACCTTGACTTCTATAATTCCTTTTACTCCTATCAAAGGTTTTATTTTTACTTTGAAAACTCATAAAATGCTGTTTTGAAATGCCGCTTTAGGACTCATTCATATTATCTTATTATGGTCAGTTGAAAAAGCATTTTAAAACCATTTTGCCTACAGTAAGTGCATTAAACGGATAATTGGCATTGAGGAAAGCTACCAAGCGACCAGATAGTTTTATAGTAGCCATTGCGAAGATAAATTGGCTAACCACGATATCGCCGTGAAGTTTGATAGCTGTGGCCATTCGGCCCTATACTGGTTTTGATGGCAGCCAATAGGTTTTATGATGGTTCTCAAGTGGTCATAACAGCTTTCACTAGAACGATTTCAAAATCTTTATGGTCTTGGAAAGGTTTTTCTTAATTTGTTTTCACAACCGTCTATAGAGTGGGCCACTTTGTACACATTTCGGCTTTAAAGATGCATAGAGGAGGTGTTGATGGACAAAACAGTTTTGAATGTAGTTTCATCAACAAAGCCGGGAGGAGTGCTATACGGCTGGAATAGAACTGAAATTGTTACTTGGGAGATACAAAATAAAGATTTGATGCTAACAGAACGCTCTTTCAGTTGCTTAGTAATAACACAGAGAACAGACATCCAGGCTCGAACATTTTTTCCCCAATTTACTGTGTAAACTTTTAAAAGCAAACCGTTGGAAAAACAGCGCTGCCTAGTCTAGGTTTCTTCAAACTAAAATTGACAGGCTATCAAATCTCGAGGTGGGCAAGTGGCGCCATCAACATACGATGCACCAAAACTAACGGAAACGAGCTGTAATTTTAAAATGGCAGTTACAGAAATTTACACACGGTGGGCACTTCAGCTTGGATGTCTGTTCTCTGTGGTAATAAGGAACAGAGATGAATGAGAAGAGATGAGCTGACGAAGAATAGCGATCACACAAAAACAAAATTCTCGGTCATACCACAGATTGTTGACAAGCTTGAGGAGTAGTGCATAGTAACAATAGGCTATTGTTGATATGATCATATTGTTTATATGATGAAGCAATTGAACATGATATGCTTGAAGCGCTCGCAGAAGAGATAAATCTTGTCAAATATTTAAAAAAGGTGCAATTGGTCAAAAACCCTATTTTTTCTTTAAAAAATATCAATACTCTGCGCAACTCTGCGCTACATAAGGCTATGTCCATTTGAAAGCTAACATTTTAAACTAATATTTACAACTAACCCCAACCCGGGCGAACCCGGGCTTCAAAGTTTTGTAGCATGGTTTTCACAAAAAAATCACACCTTTTTCGTTGAAATTCAAATTTTACAAAACTTTTGTAGTATTCAAGAAAAATAATGATGCAGATTTGTTTTGCACTCCATTTCATGGAACTTTCTCTTTAACACCATCTTGATTCAAGTCAATGGTAGAGCTCTAGCGAATTATATAATTTTTATAATTTTATTCAAAAAATCGCAAAAAACACAAAGGTGACATACTTTAAAAAATCGCACAGATCTCAAATTCAGTCCAATCACTTCAAGAATTTGGATTTAAAAAAATCAATAGTGTATTATTACAGGAAAAAATATAAAGAAGACATCAACGTGAATTTCGTATTTTGGATTAATGACCAGCGATTCTCCACTGTGCATACGTTCATTATTGTGCGAAATATTTTACGCGTTGGTGAAGTATTTCCAGAGATATACGTATTTAGGGGTGTCCCGACTTTTTCGCAAACAAGGTGGTTTTTGTATTTAATGTCAAAGCACCCATATGCTTTTCCACTAACAACAAAAAACACATTGCAAACGAATCACTTGTTTTTAAACTCTTCGTGTAACATTTCCTTCGAGCACATGTTGAGACCCAGCCTTGCAAATACGACTCGACAAATGACACAACAATCTTTTTTTTTCTTTCTGAAAATTCAGAATTCACCATTGGCAGTCGATGGAAACCTGCACAACGATGGCACTGCATCGTCGGTGTCCTGCTGTCACTGCCACCCCCCCACACACTTACAGGCACCGGGAAGACAACAAGTTTAGTATTAAGAAGTCTTCGATAGCTGGTTGGAGAAGCGACACGTGTGTATGTGTGAGAGTACAATGCCAAGCACGACTAGGAGCTTCCTTAAGAGGCATTAAGATTTAGCAGCGTGGCGTAGATCGTTATCCCTGGGAGTGCTTTTTCGCTTTCTCCCCTTCTGTCTATCGGGGCGCATCGCGCGCTATCTTTGTTGGTGGATTCACCCGTCATCCTCCCTGCCATCGACTTGATGATGTCGTCGGTAGGAAAAGTGGGAAATGGGAATCCATGCAACTTGATTCGCCAAACCGACGACGGCGACGACGACGACGATGATGACGATGAAAATGACAACACCGTTCTCGTCGTTTTGCTGCGAAGGGATTTTTAAGGAGGATGGAATTATTTAACCAAGCATTCTTGCGCTCAAACGGGGACTCTTTCAACCAGAGCGACTAGCTTGTTTTCCGTGAAAATCATGACTAAGGCACGGGAATTCGGATGCCTGGCTCAATTTGGAGATTGTTAAGTCCTCTTTGCGAAGGGTGGGAATTACGTGATGCCTTCAATTGTCAAACCACGCACTCGAGATGAGGTATGGAATACTCAGAAAAGTGGAGAAATGGTACTCAATGGAGCCCCGGTGAATGAACGCGGAAGACGTTTGTCTATATTTATAATTGGAATGCAACCTTCCTCCCCTTTTTTCGGCGATAAATCAAAGAAAACGGAAATTAATACCCTGACGAAAGCACCTTCATGCTCGCAGCAAAAAAAAATCCCTCCGTAAACCCACAAACAGCCCATCTCGGAATCCTGTGATGACATAAAAAAAAATCAAGCAAATCAAATGATCCCGGTGAACTTCCCGCCCTCCCTCATGGCACAACATTCAATCCTCGTTAATCCATCTTTCAAATTTACGCGATAAAAGGGGATTCCTTTTTCGCGCTTCCTTCGTTCTCGGGAAAGCCAATTGAGAATGCGGAATGAAAACCTCAGGGTCGATCCCGAATGAACACTCACAGGTGGGGGGACCTTCCACGAGCTTGGAATTGTTTCCATGGCTGCGAAAAAAAAGAAAAAGGGAAAAACATAACCTGTACATTGAAGCCAATAATAATCCCTTTTTTCGCGTTCGCAGTACACCTTTCTTTGGGTTGATTTTTTTGATTGGCCTACTTATTTTCCCAGGTTCATCATCTCCCTGGGACTCGGGTGTTCGGTGGTTATCACCTATAATTTTTGAAGGAGTAACGAGTCCGTCGAATTCATTTTTTTTTAAAATAAATTGTAAATTCATGTTTATCATTTTCCATGTATGAGTGAGCAGCTATTTTCTAAACATGAAATGCGCCTTTTGTGGGGAACGAACCAGATCGGCTTGGAACCGATATTTTCGGTTTGCTTTCCTTTATTTTCCGGGGGTGTTATGGGATGTAATATGGTAGGATGATTCACACCTCGAGAAGGATTTGTGCTGGTATCTTGACGAACAACAGAGCTTAAGTCAGTGGCATCTCAAAAGAGAGTCTTACAGTAAGTCTGTTCGATAAAAGCTGCACTTGTTGAATAGCATTTATCATTGTTGGTACTGGTATCTAGATAAGTTAAACGATTGAACCAGTTCTATAAGAAGTGGTGTATAGCGTAGAGGACACATGAATACATGAACAATAGCCTCTTGAAATTATGAAATGGGTTGGTGAAGTTTATAAAGACTGAATTATGATTGTAAGTAAGTGAAAAGGATCAATCGGTAGAGGCTCAGCTACAAAACAAAACCACACTGAAGGTGACTGAATTGAATTCCGGGTCTGTTTAGAACCGATCGACCAATTCTTGTTGAGGAAAATTTGGTGACTTCATGCGTGTAAGGTCTGTATCCAAATTAATATGGACACCTTGAAATCACTGTTATTTTTGAAATATTACACGTTGGAATGAAACATTTCGCTGAGGTATAGCTGGGAGTCTTTGATGAAGAAGACAATGATGTGAACAATCCATGTTTAGTGTTCAATATGACGATGACGTGTGCAAGCGGATTCTGTACACAGATAAAAAGAAACATTGAATTTTCTGCGTTATCTAATGCACACAAACGGAATGCTAGATTTGGCAGAAAATAATGGGATATTTCATGTAAATTTAAGCCAGATAACGCCTGAATCAAGTCTGTTGTATGAAATATTGCAAACGTTGTTGTATGGTTCATAAAAGACTACAACCAATTGTGTTGTTAACGCCTCTTTTGGCTTGGAATTGAACGAGAGTAAATTTTTCGCGTTTGTTAAAATTAGTTATTTTTTTTCTGTGTAAGGCAAATCCTGACTTTTCAATACAGGAACTTGTGAAAAAATGAACTAAATTAACTATTGACGAATTTCACGCCATAATTCGCCATACCTCACAAGATGGTCGCTTTTAAGGATAAAAAGTTTTTCAAACAACAGCTTTTTCATGTCTTATATTTACCGTGTATCGCACCAACTCGTCTTATAATTTGGTCCTAACAACCTCACAGAAGCCAATTAAATGTAATTATAATTACAGTTCCGATTTTTTAAGGGTCTTTGAATGTTAGAAAAATCAAGGCTACCATTTGGAAAGGGCTAATTTTTAAATCATATATTTTTTAACTTAAGTGATAAAATAATTAAATCAGGTATTTATCCTGTTTATCACCAAAACCCTTTAAACACCATTTAATGATTACTTTGACAACTTTTAGTTATGTTGATTTAAAAAAACCTTTTTCAGTTGTGTTGATTTAAAAAAAAAATCGATCAAAACACTTAATCGCTTTTCAAATAGTAGTCTAGATAATTTTTGAAAAAATAAAGTATGCAAAGTGTCTTGAAAAGGCATAGTCTATACACCCACAATGATTCATTTCATTCTGAGAGGATGCTTCCAACCACTGGATTAGTTGGCTTGAAGTTCGTCTATTCACGATGTGCACGGAAACCGATAAGTGATAAAAACAATGGACGTGCTTATCCAGTCATAGATCGAAAGGTGAAGAGGATATTAAAGGAAAACCCGAATCTTTCTGTTCGAACGATGGCTCGTAAAATTGGAATGTCCTAGGTTTTGTCTAAAAATCAAAACGTTCGGAGCTGAAGTCGTATAAAGTAAAACCATATCCAAATCGCAACGGCAAACAAAACTTTACAGCAAAAACACGAGCTCGACGTTTGTACTGCGAATATTTGACAAAGTATTCATGCGTTGTTATGGGCGATGAAACTTGTGTCCTGGAGGATTTCAAGCATCTTCCAGAGCTGGTAGTCTATTCTACTATGGCCAGAAACGCTACAGTTGAGCATTTCAGGACGAAGAAGGCATTGACATTTCCAAAAATACCTTGTTTAGCTAGCAATTTGCAGGTGTGGCAGAAAGAGTTAAATCTTTCTTCACTACAGGCGTAGTCAACAAGAAGATTTGCCACAAAGAGTGCCTGTTCTGGCCTGATTTGACATAGTGCCATTATCTGTGATGGAGTTATACCAAGTAAGTATTGTACCCAGAACCGCAAATCCGCCAATTTGCTCAGAATTACGTCAAATCCAGAGATTTTGGGCTCTGATGAAGCGGAAGCTTTCCGGAAAGAAACAAGGAATCAAAGATATCAAACACTTCCAGCAAATTTGGACAACGACGGCCACTACGGTATCTGAAGATGTAGAAACCATAATGGAGGGAGTTTAGTGCAAAGTTGGAAAATTGTATGCTAATGTCTATGTTTATATGGCTACAATTGTGCAATGATGTCTCATGAAGCTTACCCAACTCATAAGTACGATGAAGTCCTCTTAAATCGCCTTGTTGATCGTGCAAAACACCAAGACCTGCACTCAAGAATAGTTTGGAGTATCATATATATGTTTGTAGCCTTTACAGCTAAGAACTACGGTCAACTCGAAACCTCCTTGTCGATCATGTACATCATCAAGATCTGAATTCAAGGACTGTTTATATGATCTAGATGATCATCGTATCCGTAATCAAATCTGTTCAATACTTTTAAATACTAGTTAAATGAGTTATTTTTAAACAAGATTGCAGAACAAAGTTCCTCTGTGACTCTAAACGCCGAATTTTGACAGCAAATTTTAATCTTGGGTCATAAATGACCCTTCCGTTTTGAATCGGTTAAGCTTATCCGAAAATAGTTTTGAAACAAATTATCTTAACGTAGCACTGTGGTTGGCCATCCAGAGGATTCTTCTTGCTGGCTTTGGCGATCTTTCCACGAGCTTTCACCTGCTCTCAACCCTCTCAACTCTGAACTCAAATTCTAGATGCACTTCCAATAACTGAGAGCTTCCCTAGCATGCATTTGTTTATTGTATGGTAAGCATAATGATACTTTATACCAAGGAAAGGGTGAGGAAATTTCCAACTTGAAAGATTTCTTCAACCGGACCGGGAACAGAACATGCCGCCGTGCTCTTACGGACTGAGCTATCTGAGACCCTAAAATCTTCTTGTAAAGGGTGGTACGATAAAAATGTGGTCCATTTAAGCTGGACATATTTCTCCTAATTGTACATTGTAAAAAACCAGAGCAGCACTCATTTTGCAAATGTACCGGGTGTCATTTCAAAATTTTGAAAAATGAGAGCGTTACGCAAAAGTGAAAGGTTTTTTAACCCTAATAACTCTCGTTGGACTGAACAGCATATGACTTCATTTATACACCATTTGATAAGGAAAACTTACAAATGTGTTTAATTAAATTTTCAATCAAGTGCCAATAGTATAAGTAGTTCAACTTTTTACTTAACAATTACCTACTTTTGCTCACATACAATCAGCATATGAACAGGTTGAAAATATGGTTTTCCCTTTCAGGGTCCTCAAAAACGGGTGATAAATGATTCAAATTGTCTTCTTCTTTTTATTCCGTTAGGATTCATTCCTCGTTTAATACAACTACAAATTTATTTTTCTTTATTGATGGTTTTAAAAATCGTAAAAATTGATAATCCGCGTGGGTGGCATCACTCAGCTTCTGTCTGAGTAGAAAAAAGCTCGAAAAATTGTTAGAGAAACAAAAGGCCGAACGGACAAAATGTTGAAAGGACATGGACAAAACGTCGAAACATGAGAAGGGAACAAACGAACAAAATGTCCAGTGGACATAACGTAAAATGATTGGGGACAACTGTCTAACGAACTCAAAAATAGCGAATTGGACGATGGATGGAAATCGTTAGTCATTACCAAATTAACAGCCGCCAAAGTAATAACAGTGTCCGAGAAAAGTTTGGTAACAGCCAGAAAGCCAGGAAATTTGAAAGCCGGAAGCCATAGCGTCAAAAAAAAGTGGGCAACTGGAACCCCAATCTCTTCCTTCAAGATGTTGTAAAAAAACTGTCCAAACGACCAAACGACGTTTGCAAAGGACGTTAGTGACTCAAAATCGCGACTATGATTGTGTGACAAAAGTCGAAAGACAAAAGTTTAATGACAAAACGTTGAATGGACGAAACGTTAAGTGGTCAAAGGCTCGAATCATGAGAAAGACGGCGAAGGTGGTCAAAAACATTGAACTGGAACATGGATGGACAGAATGTCGATTGAATGATATTGATTAAAAAACAAATAATTGCTTGTATGATAAAAGATCGAATAACAAAACGTGGAATCAAAAAAGGTCCAACGTGGTCAAAGATTGTATTCACTACGTCTTTCTAAAATCACGCGATGATTCAATGATTTCACTGTTTGCTTAAGTTAAATTACGAATTAGGTGCGTCTGTTCCAATATTTCTTTGATTTTTTCAAAATAAATATGTCTTAAAATGCTTTCCACATTTGAACAAATTTTTGAGTTCTCAGTGACATTCTGGAACATTCTTGGCTTTTGTCATACGATTTCAAAATTAACTATACATATTCACTCAACTAACAGCTCATCCGGAAGATCTAATTAAACCCTTGTGTTTTCACTATTCTTTCAGTTCTCGAATATGACTCTTTTTGCATCCTCTCGGCAAGAAACGACTCCTCATTAAATTGGAACGCATTCAATAACGTTTGCTTACGTATTGCCCTTGGCTGAATGCATTCAACGCATGGAGGTTCTGGCAGGAGTGAAACCTTTACAGAAGTTTTTTTGGGAGCTCTCGTCTAGAATACTGATCAAGTGTGGAATCAGTAACAATCTTGTGATTGAAAACCTCGAAGAAATGCTCGAGTTGAGTACCCAGTCAAGATATTTTCGAATCTATATCAACCATATGTCGTCCGATAATAGTCATAATTCCCCTAGTGTACGCTTCATTTATCACAGTTCCTCCATTGATTATGATCTCTCAATGAAACAGGCTATTCAAGGAGTTTCAGATCAACTTCGACCTATTTTAATTCCGCATATTTGTATTCAAAAGTGCCAACATGTCAATTGCAAAAGTTGATTTTTTACTGATGAGTCGTGCATTGATGGATCCACTAGTTTCGGTGTTGAATACTCAATGAATACTCATCCGCCTTCCGGAAACTTCAGGAACCTTGTTCCGTATATGTTGCTGAGCTGGCAACAATCAATTTGGCATTGGAGATGCCGACATGACCATAGACCATTATTTCATCTTCTCAGATAGTCTCAGTTCTGTGAGGCACTCATCTTACTTTCTTCCAACAGTAAGGGAGCAGATGTGTGCGTTGGTCGAAAGATCATTTAAGATTACCTTTGTATGGGTCCCCTCACATTGCTCAATTCCAGGCAATGAGAAGGCGGACTCTAGCAAAAGTGGGCGCACAAGAAGGCACGATTTTCGAAAGAAGAATTTCACATGATGAATTTTTCCCATTAGTACGTCAGAGTTCTCTTCAAAGTTGGCAAAACGATTGGACAAGTAATTCTCTTGGGCGGTGGTTACATTCCATTATTTCAAATGTTTCGTCGAGATCGTGGTTCAAAGGTCTGGATGTAAGTCGCGGTTTCATTCGTGTGATGTCAAGACTTATGTCCAACCACTACTCGCTAGACGCACATCTCTACAGAATTAACCTCGTCGATAGCAATTTATGTAGGTGCGGAACCGGTTATGATGACATCGCTCACGCAGTTTGGCATTGCCCGGATAATGATGCCTCCAGGACACGACTATTGGATACCCTAGTGGCCCGAGGTAGACAACCCTTCCGAGAGGTAAGAGATGTGTTGGGAATGCGTGATCTTCCCTACATGCAAGCGATTTATGAATTCCTTTGTTTGTCTGTGAGTGTGTTTGATCTAAGAGTGTAACGTCATCATCCTTCCTTCCACTCTAGTAAATTCCCTGCCATTGTGTCCCAGTTATATGATCCTTTTGTTTCCGTGCTACTTGTACCTGCCCAGCAAGCCGTGGTCACCCATCCGCGGCTTAGTTCCTGAAAGGGACTACAGGGATCGAGGATTTGGTAGATGTCGCAACCAAAAGCAGCAAATAATGGCTTAAATAAGTTACCTACCTAGCCCTTTCCAAACGATAATGTGACCAATTAACCTCGAGCTAGTCACGAGTAACTGGCATCCCACTTTTACTAATATCTAAAAGTAAAATTTTATGTACAACAATATTGAATATCGGCTCCGTAGAGTGTTACACACGCCTGAGCCTAACAAATAAACGAACTGACTAAAAAAAAAGAATGGGCAAAGTTCCATAACGAGTCTGGATAATCTGGCAACTTCAAAGTAAACAACGGCGGTGATGGTAATTGGAATATTTTTCTGTGCTTTATGTGTAATCGGTGAGATTGTTCCATATTTTATATTTTTATTTTTTAAATGCATGCTATGTTTTTTTTTAGTACGAGTCTTAAGGCTTATCTAACGGAGCTGGTCGAAAAAAAAAACATTTTTATAGAATACAGAAACACATGAAGTCTTATACTGTCAGTATACATTCATCGAGTAATGGTTGAGCTGCATAGAGGTATATAGCTATCTATGCATATGCAATTAATAAGCATATAATTTTTATTTTTACTACGAAAAATAAGCATACAGAACCTTTAGGGAGGGTGATTCTAGTGGGCTTAGATATGTTATCATCAAATTGGATATTTCAATGTTTTTTTTTTTATCTTCCATTGAAATTTACCACCCAAAGTTGTGAGTGACCCCAACAGCATCCATACTGTTGGTTTAAATCAGTCCTCAAATTCGTTGTTTTTAACGTATTCTTGTATTCCGGTGAAATTTACCACCCACACTTGTGAGTGACCCCAACAGCATCCCTACTGTTGGTTTGAATCGGTACCACAATGTGGGTAACTTTAATGTGCATCTCTGTATAGAGAATAAATCGGGAACATAGTTAAATATCTTTCTCGCTGCCAAAGTCAATTGAATTCAGCACACCGTTTATCAAAACAGATCCCGCTGCAAACCTAACCATTTTATCCAACAACCTAGTGATTTCTCGTGGAAGTGCAGAGGTATTCTTAGCTTCCAATAAAGCGAGTATCACGTCAACATATTCCTACCCATTTCCTTCTTGACCTGCATTCGGACGAGGCCGGCGCTAGTATTGCCTTAGTTTGGGATCACCAGTTATTACACATTGAGGATGTATGCTAGTCTCAAGCATCATCTTTTGGTTCTCTGTGTAATACCGATGATCTGACAATAACAGAGTAGCAACCTTGGGCAGTCATTCATGCTTATGCTCAATTCAGAATCACATGAAGTCTTGAAATCTCGGAGGACTTCATATTAGTCTTACCATAAAACGGCATATACCAACAAAGTTTTCACAATTTCACATTTTTTTGCATGGTGATGTCCATTGAACAGGTAGTCAGATGTTCATAAAACCTTTAGATACTTTTATAAAAACCGAAAAAAAAGTCTTAAACATGCCACAACCACAACGTGTTCTTCTTCGCGAATGAACTCTCGAAGAGAAACTCGAATATGTCAATTTCTCTAGTTTTCAATATCACGATTTATTGCTAAATAGCCAATAACATGAACTTTTTAATTGGTGTATTTGTTTATGTCAACAAAATTATGAACCAAAATTCTAGCGTAAATTTCTCAAAACTCTTAGAACTTCCACGTAAACTAGCATCTTTTTAATTTGCTTGGGGGCTCTAAGTGTATTGAAAACTTGGCGTTTGAATCTTTATTTAAGAGAGGAGGTTCGTGTTTTGTTTTATGTTATCGAGATATAGAGAAAAATAAGAAAATTGCTCTAACTCCTATAACGTGGACTGTTCCGAAAAGTAGTTAACAACATTCAAAAATTTAAATTAAACTAAAGAGAACTCGAAAATTTTCAAAACTTAATATGCTTAAAGATCAATTGAACTAACTAATTGCTCAGAATGCCGATTTTAGTAATACTATCGTACTTAAGCCTTTATATCGTCCATCAAGTTCTGCACAGTAGTTTTTCTGCAGCTCCTGGACGCTGTTGCCCAACTTATTTTTAAATCTGACATGTTGTGGGCCACTGCAGTTGTCTTTTTTACGTTCCGCTTGACGATTGCCCATAGCGCTCGAACAGTCGCAGCTTTGTGCAGTTTGGTGGGTTTTAATTTTTTTCAAGGGAGTCAACGATGTTATAAGAAAACCACTGTAGATTTAATATGGTATAATGGGCATATTCCAGATCCGGACAAAAGAGAGGAGGAATTTCATATTTACGATACAGTGTAAGCAACCTCTTCTGCAAGCAGTCGTTTATGGAATTTGGCGCTGCTGTTTCTAAATATTGTTCGAAATTTAAAAAAAGCAACCCTTATCTAATGATCTGATTTGACGTCGCAAAATTTTTACTCATTCCATCGAAAAATGTCCATTATTTGCAAATGATCAGTTTACGTATGACTTGAACCAAAACAGTTGCGATATATTTTCGATAATCGTTTATGAGATTCGATTTTGTTGACAATTTATTGTTTGCTTTATTTTGCTCAGAATGCTAAAATGTTTTGAACAGCCTATTTCGGAACTCTTTTATCCGATGGCACTAGTGTTCTAATAATGCTCGAGGTAATGTAGACAACAAATCTCAACGATTGGGGTTAAGAAATAAGTTGCTTGTGGAAATATTGCAAAATGTTCGACTCAGTGCAGTTATCACGGTTACTTCACAAAGTATGATTCGAGATCTAAAGCATGTCCACGTTAAATTTCGAACACCAAAATAACAGCAGCAAAAAACAATTACACATTACCGAATATTTATTTCATAGTAATAGAGTTATATTTACATTAGAAAGTTGATTAAGATGTTAATCCTGCTTTCTGTAAATTTCTCGAACTTTCTGTGGTTTCCGCCATCAGGTTCCGCACGGTATCCTCAGATACACCCATCGTGACGGTTCTCCATCTTCTCTAGAAATCATCGGTGCCATTTGCTTTCTTCTTAGTTCGAAGAGTTTCCGCTTTACTAGAGCGCAGTGCTTCTCTATTGGGCGAAGTTCTGGACAATTTGGTGGATTGGCTGTTCTTGGCACGTATTTGACCTCTTGTACCTTATACCATTCCAGGACGGATTTCGCCAAAACAGAGCTGGAAAGTCGAAAATCGGTAGCATCCGCTTTTGAAGGCAGTCTCTCTCGTACACATCCTTATTGATAGGGCAGTGCTTCAGCTAATTAAGCAAAACCCGAACCTTTTCATCCGAGATGTGGCTAGAAAGTCAAAACATTGAACTTTCGTTAAAAAATTGAAGAAAGCGGCAGGATATAGGTCGTTCAAGGTAATAAAACCCCCAAAAAGTAACGAGAAGCAGGAAATCAGTTTGAGAACAAGAGCGTACGACAAATTGCCGACAAAATTTGACTGCATGGTTATGGATGATCAAACAAATGTCAAAGCAGCCTTTAAGTACATACGGGATCAAGTCGCTATCACTTCGAAGTTTTCTGAGCACAAACCTCAAATTATATCAGGACTTCAGGCGTGCAATTTTCAAGAATTGTTTGCTCCACTGGAGCATCCATTGGTTAGCAATTTCAGCGTTGTTTGTTATGTTTTGCTTGTGATTTTTAGTCTCAAAAATCGTGAAGTGATAAAAACCATAACCTATAAATCATATGGGAAAAGGACTTTTCACCTTAAGCAGCTTCTTGGTCTTGAGTTTTATACCGCATTACAAAGTGGCAAGGTTGAGGATCATATCAAGGCCAAAAAGTTGTTGAAGTTCTTTAAAAAGTACATCGTTTGGAAGGCTACTTATAGTTGTGGTTTCAAAAGCAAAATCTTCATAACTACAGGTACGATTAACCAACTAGTTTACGTCTACGAGTGTCTGCAAAAACGGGTACTACCATTCATTCAAAATCAAGTGTTTTGTGTTGCTTCGGCCTGATTTGTCGTCTTGCCATTATGGTAAAGCGGCTCAGGAGTGGTATGCAGGAAACAACGTCAACATTGTACCAAAGGACTGTAATCCTCCTAACACCCCAAAACTTTGTCCAATTGAAAGATATTGGGCCATTGTGAAGCGGAACCTTGAGAAATCGAAAGGAGAGGCAGATAATGAGATAGATTTTTTGCTAAAAAGTGGGAAAATGATTCCAGAAAGGTGACTGAGGACACTGTGCTGAACTTAAAAGATGGTATCAAACGCACAGTTTGAGCATACGTATATAACAAGTTCAAATAACAATCTTCTGATGTAAATGAGCTATAAATCAACTCTTTGTTACGAAGATTTTTTTTTTTCATTAGAAATAAATAGAACTAATGTTCTACTGCGAGTTTTCTTTGACTATATTTTGCTGAGCGCGTACTTTACTTCTAACATCAATTCGCCAAAGATCCATTTGATCATCATTAAGTAATTGATATCGCGAGCACTAGTTCAAACCGCATCCACATCGTTCTCAACTAATCCACTATAAACGAATGGCGTCCACCAGTCGCAACAACAAGTCGTAATCTCAGCCAATAAAACAACTCCCCCCCAAATAACGAAAAACCAAAACTATCTTTTTATGAAACACAAGCTAGACGGTCTGGAGCCAGAACAGCTTCCCGCTTCACGTGCCGCTTACATGTCTCTGTTGCGACCCTCTGCATCATCATAGTTTGCCATGATCGTCGACGACGGTGGCGGCGACTCAACAACCCATTCATCATGTTTCCATATCAACGCGCCGCTGATATCGAAATCCGAATCACATGACCACTGACAGCATCAGTCGAATCGGGTTGAGGTTGCTGCTGTGTTCTTCTGGCGGGATGTTGCAGTTTATTACTCGGATGAAGTGTTTGTTTACATGCGTGATAATGAGCTTAGGTGTTGAATGCCAAGCAGACGGACAATTTTGAACGGGATTAAGTTCGTGTTTGAAGTTCCAGTTGAAACATAATCAACCATAATATCAAGAGTGTGATTTGTTGGGGTATAGACTTTAAATTTATGTTCTAACGTAGTTCTAACTAGTATGTTCTCTTTCAATACTCACAAGTTGGCAATTTTATAGATTTTCAAGCGTATTATAATCAAAATGAGCAAGAATTCTTGAAGAATTTCGATATCACTCTTATGACTGACATATGAATCATAAAATGGGCGACGAGAGTACTCGCCATACTCTCAAAACATAATTTCACATTCTTTTCATTAGACGTAGTCATCGAGTCGTGCTTGTGCAGAGCGTGAAACCTTTTTTTTCATATCTGCAATGGGGCTTCCAACGGATGAAAAGCAATGACGGACGTATGCAGCCATTAAAATGTGAAATTGTTTATTTACGTCAATTGCATCTCCTATTGCACGAGCTTGTCGTCCCTATGGTGATTGCTTTGCGTCGCCACGGTTTTACGCTGTAGGGGAAGTGGCGAAATACGCTCAATTGAAAACGAGTGGCACGTGTGCGACTTTGAATATGCACCATCAGCTAGCCATAATTGATGTCTCGCCTCGTGCAATGGTGACGGATTCGAATTACGCAGAGCGATAGGCTGAAGGTCCCCAGAACTAGTCCAGTTGGATGTGCACAGGACTTTCAATAAATGTTCGATTGGGTTAAATGGTTGTACCTATTTTATTTTAACTTGAGCTTCGGCGGGTGCCAATTTTCCCCGATGCTGAGAACTGAACAAGCTTGAACTGATGAAGTTTGCAGAAGCAGATAATTTCTCATCTCCATGCGAAGCGCTAGGAGTGGACAGTAATTTTATTGCTAGAACGAATAGAAATGAAGAGAAAGTGTATTGATAGTTCCGTATAGGGCAACGGCAGGCTTTGAATTTGAAAGATACAAGATTGAAAACGAGCGGATGGCATTTGAACGGTAGTATCCGATCAGGCACAATCCCGCAGAGCATTCTTGTTCTGGTTTCTTAATCTATCTTAATGCATGGTTTCTTATTCTATGTGTGGCAAATAATTGGTAGCTCGCTGATTGTCCTCTGGAGAGTCGCAGATTTTAAATCAATTTCCATTTCGTCTCGTGACAGACAGTTCAACCGGTTCATTGAAATCAATCTATATAAAGAGTAATAAGCACAGAAGTATCTAAAAGCCACGAATGATCCACAAAGTCTAAGATTACTCACAAATGCGTAAAGTTCGTGCAGTCTATCTGAGCGTCTATTCTCCATGTCAGGGGTGGCTCAAAACAGCGTCTGTCCTCCATGTTCGGAGCGGCTGATCATCGTCTTCGTGCCAGCGTGGGACTCTAGCCAGTGCTGTGCACGATGATCCTGTGGCAAGACAGGGGGTTGGGGAAGGCCCAACAAGCCACCCTTAAAAAAGTCAATGTTACAAATAATACAGAAGTTAATACGGTCCGGAACAATCGGCAAAGACCTAGGCGACGAAATAAGGACTACGTTTGGAAACTCGGAACATGGAACTGCAAATCGCTCTGCTTCCCTGGCTGCGATAGGATAATCTATGAAGAACTTCAACCACGTAACTTCGAGGTCGTAGTACTGCAGGAAGTTTGCGGGACAGGACAGAAGATATGGAAAAGCTGGAATCGAATTTTTACCAGAGCTGTGGTACCACAAACGAGCTGGACATTAGCAAGCACGTCTACGCGTGATTGGGTGGTTCCTGATTAATGCGGGAATGTGCAAGCATAGGATCAAGGGTCGATTCTTCAACTACAGCATCATCAACGTACACTGCCCACACGAAGGGAAACCCGATGACGAAAAAGAAGCGTTCTACGCGCATCTAGTGCAAGTGTATGATAGCTGCCCGCAAAAATAATAATAATCAATCAGACTAAGGCCGGCGTGGCCTCTGCTGTGCACAGAAGTTGTCTCCATTCTATTCGGTCCATGGCTGTCACTCGCCAGCCTCGCTGTCTGCGGAGGGTCCGCAGGTCGCCTTCTACTTGATCGATCCACCTTGCTCGTTGTGCGCCTCTTCTTCTTGTACCTGTCGGTTCGTTTTCGAGAACCATTTTCACAGGGCTGTCGTCCGACATTCTTACGACATGCCCAGCCCATCGTAGTCGACTGATTTTTGCGATGTGTACGATGGGAGGTTCTCCCAGCAACTGATGCAATTCGTGGTTCATTCGCCTCCTCCACGTTCCGTCTTCCATCTGCACTCCACCGTAGGTGGTACGCAGCACCTTCCGTTCAAAGACTCTAGCTGCCCGTAGCGGGACGTAAAAGTCGTCATTGGCGGCATGAACGCTCATGTAGGACGAGAGTCAATGTACATACCGGTAATAGGGCCTAACAGCCTGCATACCCGATCGAACGATAACGGCCAACGATGCGTGAACTTTGCGGCTTCCCGTGGTTTAGTAGTCCGAAGTACCTTCTTCCCCTGTAAAGACATCCACAAAGCCACTTGGAGATCACCTGACCAACGAAGAGAGAATCAAATCGACCATGTTCTAATCCACGGGAAATTCTTCTCCGACATCATCAGCTTTCGCACTTACCGCAGCGCAAGTATAGATTCGGACCACTACCTAGTTGCAGTACGTATGCGCTCAAAACTCTCGGCGGTGTATAACACGCTTCGAATTCGGACGCCGCGATCTAACATTGATCAACTACGGGAAACCGGAGTTGCCCAGGAATACGCACAACGGCTAGAAGCAACCTGAGGATGACTGGAGAGATATGCGAACCGCCATTGGTAGCACTGCAATAGTGACACTAGGTACTTCTGCACCGAATCGAAAAAATGACTGGTTTGATGGCGAATGCAAGCAGTTAGTAGAGGTGACGAATGCAGCACGGGCGAGAATGCTGCAATACCGAACTTGTTAGACAGGCACGGAACAGGCAAAATTATATTCTTCCAAGGAAAAAGCACCAGATGGAAGATTGAGATCGTGAAGCAAAGGACACACTGTAACGTGCTAACGACACACGCCAATTCTACGAGAAGTTGATTAGCTAGCGCAAAGGCTACGTACCAAAAACCGATACATGCAGAGACCTGGAAGGCAACATTCTGAAAGGCGGTACTGAAAGGTGGAAGCAGAACTTCGACAAGCACCTGAACGGCAATATTACAGTGCAGAATATGACAGGATCCCGACCCCAACCCTTCAGGAAGATGAGGAGGATATTGGTCGGTTGAAAAACAACAAAGCTGCTGGAGTTGACTAACTCTCATGCGAGCTACCAAAATACGGTGGTGAAGCAATGGCGCTGCTCTGGGTAATTTCCAAGATTTGGGAGGAGGAATATTTACCGGAGGATTGGATGGAAGGAGTAGTGTGCTATCTATAAAAAGGGCGACAAGCTGGATTGCTACAAATATCGTGTAATCACGCTACTGAGCGCCGCCTACAAGTTGCTCTACCAAATTTTATGCCGCGGCCTATCATCAATTGCAAAGGAGTTCGTGGGGCAATACCAAACGGTGTCCTACCAGTAGACGAATTGGTGTATCTAGGCTCATTGGTGACCACCGATAACGACAAAGAGATTTAAGGGCGCAATCGTGTCTACTTTGAACTCCGAAGGACGCTAAGATCGAACAAAGTTGACCATCTACAAGACATTTATTAATCCCGTAGTGCTCTACGGCCACGACCCAGCAAACACAAAATCGTATATGATAGCGGATATAAGTACAAAGTTGAGGCGATTTGACTTCATGTAAAATGTACGTATATCGCCTCCACTTTTCACCCTTATCCGCTATCATATACGATCCTGTGTTTGCTGGGGACACATGAACATTGCTCGTGAAGGACCAACGCGCCATTGGTGTCTATGAACGGAAGGTTTTGCGTACGATCTACGGTGGAGTGCAGATGATTGTTCTAATCCAATCCGGCATCCGAAACTAAATATTAAATAAAATATAACAGGGAAAGGGAGGGACCATCAGGGCACGCAAGTGAACCGATTTGGAAAAGGAGCATGGGACTGCTTCCTCCCTATTGTTAACATTTCGTGAAACGAGGGTGGGTTTATTCTGGATGTAAACCTCTCAACCCCATGAGTGTGTCCGAACGTAGGGCAGTGACGATACTGGCTGAATCGCTTAATAAAAGGACCTATTTTCGTCTGGTATAATGGCGGCAATAAAAGCGGCAGCACCTTCGGCTGAAGAAACGCTACATTGGTCTGGTGATCGATGATGTTTTTTCGTTATATCTGATGGCTCGGTAGCAGATTGACCTGACGATAAACTTATCATGATTAATTTGACTTTCAGTTTTTTTGAAAAATGAAAACAGATAATTTTTTATTTTCCGACGTTTTGGCGTATTATAATCCCTAGAAGAAGGCGAAGCATAATTCGCCGAAACGTCGGAAAATAGAAAAAATTGTTTTTTTTTTCATTAAAGAAATCATCTTAACACTACCAAGTCACAGTCGATAATGAGCTATGATAAACTTATCGAACGGGAGCTTGCCGCTCTCAATACCTGTCCGGGGCATGAGGGCAGGAGTCCTGAGGCTAGAGCCTGATCCCTGATTTTTAGATTGAAGTGAGCTCAGCGTTAAGATCCCGGTGTCGTAGGAATGGTAGTTCCAAGTCGTAAGTAGGTCGTTGATAATGGAAGCACTAATTCGGAGCCTAGAGGTCCCATTGGTATTGGGATGCCTGCCAGCCAGCGCACAGTGGGCATAATCGAAGCTGTAATCGGACTTATTTCAAATCCGCTGGTATTTGTACATGAACTGATGTTTTTCTATAGGAAAAAACGCCAAAAAATCGATTGCCACTAATTTCATCCTGTGCAGAGCATTTTAAGTGGCTCATTTTGCCCCACTTCACACTAATTCGGTGTGTTCGTTGTTACTTCTATAACTACAATTGCCGCTGTAGTTTTCGCTTGAAAAGGGACATATCTTATGTGAAAAACTCTCAGGAATCGAATGGTGCCGGTTCATGCTGTGCCGGGGTCGAGAAATGGTCTATTCCCCATTTTACCCACATTACCCATTTTTTGGCACAATTATGGTGCCAAGAGGTTTCATATTTCAATCAAGTTTATGAGAACCTAAACAGCTTGTAAACAAGATATCTTAAAACCTTGTTTGTTCGAATTCCTTTTACTACTATCAAAGGTTTTATTTCGACTTTAGGAACTCGTAAAATGCTGTTTTGAAATGCCGTTCTTGAATTCATGCATGTTATCTTATTATGGTTCAGTGAAAAAGGTTCTTTCAAACCATTTTGCCTCCAGTAAATGCATTAAACGGCAAATAGGCATGGAGGGAAGTCAATGTAGTTTTAAAACGGCAAAAAACATGACCAAATAATTGGTCAACTAGGAAAATTCAAATTAACACTGCACTTGATCTTGATCTCTTTTTCTAAAAAAATAAACACTTTTTCTACTACTTTTACTAGTTTACTTTTTACTAGTGCTAGTTTAAAAAAGTGTTTCAGTTTGTTTTTTTTTAGATAAAGTGATCACGTGAAGTGGTAGTTTAAAATTTCCTAGTTTTTAATTACAATCGTTCTACTAAATGTGCTCATAAAAGTGTTATTTTTAAGTGTATTTTTTTTAAAAGTATAATGACTAAATTGTTTGCTAGTGGTCATTGCTAAGACAAATTGTCTTTTTGGAAAACTGTGACTTTTTCCAATAGGGTATTTTAGAGGTATGTGGATTATAAAGCTTGCTTCAGATAGAATTGGAACAAAAACACTTGCCTGTATTTCACTTATTTATTATTGAATTCAAGATCTTTTTTTATACAAATGTAGCGTTTTCTTCATACTTTTAAGAAAAAATACGGATAAAATTATTCGTCACGGTTTCGAAGGAATTCTCGAGTTTTTCCTGTAACACGGCTCATTAGGCGGCGCACACCTTCTTCTTCCATCGTTTTAGCTATCTTATTCCACCAGGTTTTGTTTGATGTTTTTGACAACCTTTCCCTTTGCCTTGAGTCTCCTCTTCATGATTGCCCAGTATTTCTCAATAGGGCGGAACTGGGGGCATTTGGGTGGGTTAAAGTTTTTCGGAACAACCTGGACCCCTTTCTCTGCATTCCATTCTTGAACGACTTTGCTGTAATGACAGCTTGCCAAATCTGGCCAAAACATTACGGGATGGTCGTGGGATCGAATGAACGGCAAAATTCGTTTTTGGAGACACTCTTTTTGGTATAGTTCCGACGTCATTATCTTATTTGTAACGAAAACTTTCGTTTTTTTGCCACAGCTGCAAATGCCTTGCCAAATCATGAATTTTCGTGCAAATTTGTCGGCAAAAACAAATTTAAATTTGGCTGGAACATCCCCCCGAGCCGTTGCCAAGTAAAATTTTTGACCTGGGATTTGCCCGAAGTCAGCCTTGACATAGGTTTCATCGTCCATCAGAAGACACCCGTCGAACTTGGTCAGCACCTGGTCATATAGCTTCCGAGCACGGATTTTGGCCACACTATTCTGTTTTATGGTCCGATTTGGCGAATTTCCTGGCCAAATCACGGTCCGACAGATTGGGATTCCTCTTAATCGTCTTCAAAATCTTACCACGCAGTTTCGGGTCGACAGTTCCACTCCGACGATTGGCTTGAGGCTTCCGAATCGTCGACAATGTTTCCTTATACCATTTGATACCGCGCCATTCTGGGCAATTTCAGCTGTTTAGCTAGCCTAGATGCAGACCAAAATGGATTTTCCAAATAACTGTGCACAATTTTTTCCCTTCTTTCGGCTTCCATGTTGATTGTTTACAAAGTACAGTCGATTTGCGGAATGTCAAAAATACATACGTGAAGCTGACAAATTTCCCGACACGTGGGCGCCAAGAACTTCCAAATCCGTCCACCAGGAGCGCCACAATATGAGCAAAAGTTTGTTTTAATTCTAAATGAAGCAAGCCTTAACATGGTTCGATAATAAATATAATAATATACCAGCATTTAATTTATTTTTTAATTTTGACAAGCGAAACTATCGAAAAAATAATTTCAAATTATTATGAAAACTAATGATTGCAAGACAACACCACCCTATATCACCATGAAACACGCTACAAAAAACAGACTACCTAAACCAACGAACCAACCATTGATTTCTAGCATACAAAAATTGACATATATGTCATAATGTAACTGAAAATTAAGTGCTGTCACTTTGCATAAATGTCACTTTGTGAAACTGCATGTCGGTTTGTAAAAATAAAAATTATTAGATTTTTCTTGTTTAAAAATCGAGAAAAAATAGTTGAGATTCATAAAAAATATTTTTGTGTCAGGAAGAACGCCCATCACCGATACAGTTGGAAAAAAACATGTTTTTTTTTTAATTTAAACCCCCTATTGCCATATTGAAATATAATGTTTAATTGATTGTAAATCGGAGACCAATTTCGGCATTCTTTCTCCTAACATTATTGAATTCCATCAGTTTTCAGGAAGTTCGTGATTAATTTATCGAATGTATCTATAACTCCAGAGCAGATGGTATGATTTAAGTTGTTTTTTTTCTGTCCGTCTACGCCCAAGGAACATTTATAAAAAGAAAAAGTGGGACAAATTTATGGGAAAAATTAAAACCTCGAAAATGATAGATTTTCAAATATATGTATGTTTTTCATTTTGATCGAGTTATCCTTGACGTGGAGCGTAGATGGCGTTGATATTCCTCCTGACATTGCGCAATTTCACAGGTGTCCTTATTGTTCTGCTGTTGCTGCATTCCAATTACTTTTTGAGCATTAGTTATTACACTTCGAATAAAGTGTAATTATTCGTGAACGATCACTCAAGTCTAGCTCAGCGTGACTTCGATAATTTTGGAGATAAGTATTTGTGCAATCAGTGAGGTGCTGCATTTGTTAGCCGTAATATGTTTGAACCGTTCAAAAATTCAAACAATCCGAATATGTACTTCGGTGTTTTTGCACTATTTTTCGACTTTTCTACGCACACGATGAAATCAGCGGATGAAGACTTAGGCTTTCATATTTGTAGCGATTTGTAAAGAAGCTACAGTTGGCGACAAATATTTGCGAGTTACCTGCAAAACGATCCGTGTGCCGAGATTTTCTCGAATCAATTGTTGACGATTGGTAATGGAGAAGTGACCAGTTGACGTATCCACCGAACTGATTTCGTTCCCGCCGAATTTCTGTCATTTCACCACGACGAAAGAGGAACTCATTACGAGTGTTTCTCCAAACATCCTCCAGAGTTATGAGAACCACGACTGGTTGAGTGCACGCGATTTATGGGATATTTCGTGTTTTTTTCCTTATTTATTTTCCGTCGGCCTATTTCCTCACATGGTGACAAACACCGACGCCAGGGAGACGACTCCACCACCTGGACCCTACCTAACGACTCATGATTATGAGCCGGGACCAACGGCTTTACTTCCCTTCCGAAGAAAGACGTGACCAAGATTTTTTCGCCTCAGAAAAACCACCGACGTCGACTGGGATTGAACCCAGACCCACTGGAGTGCCAGTAGCAGTCACGCTTACCACTACACCACCGACGTCGGCGAATATTTCGTGTTAATTTAAGCCAGATAACGCCTGAATCTAGCCTGTTGCACGAAAAATTGCAAACATTGTTGTATGGTGCATGCAAGATTGCAAACAATTTCGTTGATTCCGGCCAGATTGGCTTGTAATTACACGAGGAGAATTTTTACGTGTTTGTTAAAATTCATAATTTTTGTTTTTGTGAACGATAAAAACTTGAGGTGAACAATAAGTCAAGCCTGGCTTAAAGCTACATTAAAAAATCATGAATGCTCTGAATTATTTGTATCATAAGATCGGATAAAGCGGAACAAAGCTCGCGGTCAGCTACACTCAGTAGCAAAAAAAGCCGAGCAAAACTTTGCTTCCAAAAACCGCCATGTTCAAACTACTAGAACTTTGTCAATTATTAATATTTTTGGCTGAAAATTACAGCACTATAAACAATGTATAGACCGTATGTGGCCAAAATTTTATGTTGATCAGGTTTATATGTGAAAAAGTCAATTTTAGACATACCAATTTCAAAAATACGTATTTCTGTGAAAAATTTAGATAACATATTTTAATTTCCATTATAGCCAAAAAATACATAGAAAATAATGTGGACGAAATTTGAACTATTTCCATGAAGTGGTTTGGACTACAGCTGGCGTCAAAGTTAAAGCACCAACATGAGTATTTCCCTTTTTCACCCGATGCTGACCATGCTGAAATATCGGCGCAAAAAAAAAAGCCTAGCAGTACTAGAACACTTTTTTTAGACACTATTTACTGCTAAATGAATCAGAAGAGCAGAGAATCGATTAGAGAACAACAAAAACTAACCACGATGTGTAGTTTGACAGTTGTGACCATTTGGCCGTATGGTGGTTTTCATGGCAGCCAATAGGTTTTATGAAGGTTCTCAAGTGGTCATAACATCTTTCACTAGAACATTTTCAAAATCTTTATGGTTTTATAAAGGTTTTATTAACTTGTTTTCACAACCGTCTATAGAGTGGGCCACTGTGCACAAACAGTTTGAATTAAGTTTTATCAACAAAGCCGGAAGAGGTGCTATACGGCTGAAATAAAACTAAAATTGTTACTCGGGATGTTAATATTTCCTTCAAAACAATAAATCAACATTTCAGTTCCGACTGTACCATACATTTGACGAAATTAACCTAGTTACCAACTTAGTAGGCCATTATGCCATGGTGTTGCAAACGAAAACACAGAATTCAATAAAAATGTTGCCAACAAACTTTGTAAACTTAAAATTAACTCAGCAAGTGCTTATAATGAATGTAAAACAATTCTAACACTAATGAGCCAACATCCCTTTCCCTTAAGTACCTTCTGTTACTTACTCATGTTTGCTTGTTTCAAAGCAAACAAACTTCTAACCATCCCCAAATTCACCGACCCATTCTCTCGACCAGAACCAATTAGATCGGGGACCATGTATCGAAAAATATACAAAAAGGCAAAAACCCACCGAGTAATATCGAACTTCATCCTGTTTGATGCGGTTTTGGAAAAGCAACAGAAAACCGGTGAAAAACAAACCTTTTCACTTTCCAGCTCCTCAACCCCCTTGGAATGCCATCGTCAAACTGTGTTAGTAGATAAAGAGCTTCCCGGAAGGATTAGGGATTATCATTACCTTTCCCCCTTCGATTCAATCATTATCGACTTCCCATCATCAATCAGATGTGGTTCGTGGGACGTGGGTCGTCACGCCCCGATATTCACACAAGGGTTCGAAACCAAATCAAGATTTTCCTTCTTTTTTTTCCAGCAGAATCATTCGATTGAAATTCAAATAATGGTACCGGAAAAATACGGAACACGATAATCTCTTTTAGGCATTATCGAAAGGGCATTTGAGATCATTTCAGCAAAGTGCCTCACCAAGTCAAAACTTCTGTTCCACATTAGCTAATTGCCGTTCAATCAATGCACTCCATTATTCGAATCCCACTGGATGCACCTGGGTAGCAGCCGAAGCGCACATTAGCTTCAAAAGTCATCTATTAAAGTCAAACCATTGTCAGAGCTGTGCTCCACTTCCTGAAGCCCCCCTCACTCGCAAACTATCGCTTCGACATGCATACAATGTTTGTAGTCGGTTGTTATGCACTTGCTGCTGCAGCCCTCCACACCATGCAAGTTGAAAATTCCAAAATTCATAGCCAGACTCAGTATCGGCAAGTGGTGTGGCTTGAGCTGGAGTCGCGAGGGAGCAGCTTATGGGTTATATTGTCTATCAGACATAATTTTATTATGCAAACATTTGCACTCGAAATTTAGCTGCAAAACAAGAGTGTAGGTTGCAGCTGCGACGCCGTCCGCGGAAAGAAGGCGCGAACAGTGACAACGGGCTGCTGCCCTTTTGTAATGTATTTTCCGATTCAGTGAAAATCGGGTTGACCTGCGACTGCTGAACCTGGATGTATGCAACATGTTTGTTTGCTGTAAATTGTTTGCACGCGCGCACGGAACGATAGTTGACACATGAGTCTCCGTCGCCCCTTCCCCCCGATCCGTCTCCCAATCACCCGCAGCAATGTGGCCAAATATGTTTTATCTCCGTTTTTAGTCGGAGCACTGATGGCGTGGAATCGGGGCGTCCTCCGTCATCATCGGCTGCGGCCAAACGACGACGTGATTCCTGTGACCTGTGCGTGATTTGCTATCGCGAATTTTCCGCATGCACGTACACCTCAGCTACCGGGATGGACGTGTGAGCTGGCAGTGTAATGTCATAAACACGCACTGCGGTCGGATGCAGCTAATTAAGTTAATGCGAAACGGTGCACTTTCGGTCACGGGATGTGGTTCCCAGGATCCGAAATACCCCGGACGATGCGCCATTCTTTCTATGGTTTATTCGAAATATCTTCGCCATTTGAAAGATCCGCCAATTTTCCTATTCATTTATCAAAATTCCGTAGTTTGTTTTTGTGTAAAGAGATTATGTTAAAAGCTGAATTAATCCACATTGGGTGAAATGTGACCCTTCTCGTACAATCCGAACTATGCGATGTGCTGTGATCTCTATGATTTTCGGTCACTGGCTATGAAAATAAACCCAATAAATAAGGTCTAAGAGCCCGCCCTCATTCCGCCAAATTTTGCGATAGGGAGAAAGCAGTCTCACGCTACCTATTCAAATCGTTTCACTTGAGTGCCCTGATGGTCCCTTCCATTCCTCATTATATGTAATATAGTGAATAATTAGTACATGTTGATGCTGAATTGCTCACCTTGTGTTAGAAAATTTGCCGGAAAATAAGAATAAGACCGGAAAGTAAAATAAGAACATACTGTTCTTGATTTATTGAAAATTTAATTTTGATGTAGGGCCAGTATAGGGAGAAAATGTATAAAGATTACGTGTTTTTTAGATAATTTACCCCCTCCCAAGTGTCTGAAAACCCTTTGTGAAAACCCGGTTCACATTCAGACTCCTACAAGATATCCGGGAGGTGGTCACAGTGTTTCTGCTTTTGACGAGCTTATTTCAGTGATGCAGATCCAGACCCTCCATGTTTGTGCCATTTGTTATTGCTCGCGATTTTGAGATTTGGATGAGAACGAGAGAAAGGAGAAAGCAGCTTGAATGCGCATGTAAGATATTCCTGGTGATGTTCTCACAACGACCGTTCAGAACGGTTCAATGGATGCAAATGAGAGATGAGTTTCTACGCGCTTACTCAATTCCGCTTTAGATGACAGTTGATGGAATCCACTTTTAGCCACCTAATTTACATTGCCACTTCGACTTTTCGACTTTTCAAAAAACTAGCGAATTACAAAATTTTATCAGTTGAGAGCATGCATCAAGATAATGGTGGTATGCTAATTATAAGAAGATCTTTAATCTCAATTTTGCTGCACAGCATACTGATAATTCAAATGTTATTTCAAAAAGTGGTTGGATTCTGAGATTTTTGTCTCCACAATTGCAAAGTACCAGTCATAATATCGGCTATATGATGATTGTATCCACTAAAGTGATGACGAGTTTTTCACCCCTCCTTCATCTCAGAATATTATTTTTCTATAATTCATTTATGTGTTCATTTCACATTTTGCCCATTAATTTTCAAGGTGAATTGCTCAAGATATATTTTGAGACAATAAAACCACTGCACAGCTCGAAAAAGTAGTGTGAATTTCTATTCAATATCATGCACATAAATGGAGCGTCACAAAACATAAAAAATCGCATCATACATCGTGTAAAATTCTTGAATGCAAAAGCTTATCTTTGTTAGAAGTATTTAATGCAAGCTGCTGCTTCATGTGTAATGAAATACAATTTTGCATGCTCTCATATTTACCTACATCCCAACGTTAAGAAATATTTATAAAAGAAAAGTTGGCTGAATCGGCTGACAAAATCACCTTGAGGCAAGTAGTGGCAGGATGATTAACAGTCTTATTTTGAATGAATTGGCTTGGAGATCTTATTTTGAAAATGTTGACCTTAAGAAGTTTGTCAACAATATCAATAGAATGAAGAAAAAAGGGTAGAAAAAGAGAGAAAGAAGGAAGGAGGAATAAAGAAAATCTTGGAGAGGAAAATGGAGAGTAAATTAAAAAAACAAAGGCAGTAGACAAAAGATTAAGAAACGAAACAAAAACTAAGATAAAGTAATGAAAAGAAAGAAAAAAAAATAAAAAGAAGGAGGAAAATAACAGGGAAGTGATAAAGGGAAAGTAAGAGAGAGCAGAGAAGAGTGAGAATGAAAGGGTAAGAAGCAAAAAGAAATGGAGAGAAAAAGATCATACGAATTTGGAAGGAGGAATAAGGCAAAAGAAGGATTCCTGGATTTATTAAATACGTGGTTCCCCTTAGTTGGCATCAGTGGTTCTGGCTGAACAGTTTTTTTTTCAAGAAAAAAGTAAAACAAGAAGGTGGGATCATTCCATAAGCAAAATGCCATTTTTAACTAAATACGACCAGGGCATCGTCCGCTGGCTATTGCTGCGGGTATTGTGGATTTCCCAGGTACCCGGTTCAAGCTTTAGTTGGTGACAGTGGCTTTTCTTGCCCTTCTATTCCTGAGTTGTAAGTGCGAATAAGGGCGTCTATGTAATGTTTTGCTGTACCTGTTGTAGACTCCCAGTACCTCCCATTTCCCCAAAAGTTTTGAAAATAACTTGTTAAAGTTCTTCTTGATGTTGTAATGGCCATCATAACAAAAAGGGCATCATTGCAGAGCATATGACTGATCTAATTATTTGCAGTTCTACTCGCCCAACGCCCCCGGTGAGGGATAGAGAATCACACATACTTTCACACACACACTCTCACACACAGGAATGAAATGAAAGAAGAGTGATGAATGATGAGAAAAAAGTATGGGAGAATCAATAAAAACAAGTGAAAACGAATCAGAAAAATATGTGGAAGACTTATAGTGGATAAAGGAGAGGAAAATAAAGCGAAAAACGGAGAGATATGAACTTTTTTAAAAAGACAGCAATGAAGAGAACTACGACGAGAGGAATGCAAGGAAAGGAAAATATAGCAATGAAATGAAAAATAGAGAAAGGAATAAAAAGAAAGAAGGTGAATGACATGAACATAAAGATGGATTGAAGACTGAAAAAGAAGGAAGGCGAAATTAAATATAAAAAGGATAGAGGAATAAATATGAAGGAATCGATAGGAATGTCGAGAATGAAGAAGGACGTAGTGGAGAAGATTGTAGAATTGAGAGAAAGAAAGAGAGAGGAAAGGAAAACAAGAAGTACAGAGGCACGAGGAGAAACAAGTAGAGAAAAATAAAGAGATAGGAAAATCAAGGAAAAAATGTTAGGAATGTAAAGAATCAGGGAAAATGGAATGACGTTAAATAAAGTAACTAGAAATAAGAAGAAAAATTAATATTTTCCATTTAATTCCAACTACCTTTGCTTACCTTGACAGATATGCGTATTTCGTTTACAATGTGCAGACTTCTTCAGTGTCGTGTACTAATAACTCGACTGCAGTTAAATGGAAACTACTAATTTTCCTTCTCATTTCTAGTTACAGGTATTCCACTAAACACCTCAAACTGTCTAGTGAAAAAATATTAAGAAATCAACAGAAAGAAGAGGAGACGAATCAATCGAAAGAAGGAGACAGGAGAAGCAAGAGAGAGGAATAAAATGTCACAAAGATAGATAAATGGACAGAAGTTGGGGAGAGAAATAATTAGAATTAAGGAAAGAGGAATGATTAGAATATAGCAGAGATAAATGACGATATTAAAGGAATGAAAAGGAGAAAAGAAAAAAAAACGACGAAGAAGAGTTTAATGAAAGGAAAGAAAGAAGGAAGAGATAAATGAAGAGAAAGTTGGAGAGAGAAATAAAGAGAAAATAATACAGGCAAGATAGTTGTATAAAAAAGTGATAGAAATGTGAAGAGGAACAATGAGAACCCAAGAAAAAGGAGCCGAATCAAACGACAAAAAAAGGAATATTTGCAACAAGAAAAGAATGAAAAGGAAGAAACAGAGTGGATTAAGGAGAAAACAGGAGCGAGAAATGAAGAAAAAGAAAGAGATAGGAATGAAGTAAAAGAAAGAGAGAAAAACAGAAATTGAGATGGTAAACAAAATGAACATATAGATATAGAGAAAATTTAAAGGAAAGAAGGAAAAGCTACAAATAACAAAAAAGAGAACAAAATAAATACCAAGAAGTATAGTGGAATGTAGAGAATAAAGAGAGGAATGCAGTAGGAAGAAGGAGAGAAGATTTAAGTTGGAGAAAGGATTAAAGACAAAGGAGGAGAAAGTAATTAAAAGTAGAAAGTACAAAGGAATGAGGAGAAAGCATTAGAGAGAGAAATAGAAAGGAGTGGAGCAGAATCAAAGGGTAAAAGGAGTTCTGAATATAGAGGATTGGCGTGTACTGAAGGAATGAATTGAAAGAAGGATGCAGCAGCGGAGCGAAAGAAGGAACGGGAAATGAAGAAAGAGAAAATGAGAGGAAAGAAGGGACATAAATAGAGAGAAATTACACTCTCCCTATTTCTTTCTCTCTCTCATCTCTTTCTACACCTCTCTCGCTCTCTCTTTATTAGAATGGAGGTTGAAAAGAATCGGCGAAATTTGGTAACAGAACATTGAGCAAGAAATGCTCGAGGCGCCTAAGGAAAACCAGAGGGAAATGAGTAGGCAGACATGATTAAAACTAAACAAACAAAGTGACAGATCGAGCAGTTGATAAGAAAAGCATATCGAAAGTCTGAGAGAGTGAGAGAGTGAGAGAGTGAGAGAGTGAGAGAGTGAGAGAGTGAGAGAGTGAGAGAGTGAGAGAGTGAGAGTGAGAGAGTGAGAGTGAGAGAGTGAGAGAGATAGAGAGATAGAGAGATAGAGAGATAGAGATTGAGAGAGAAAGAGAGTGAAGTGTAAGAGTAAGAGAGTGAGTGAGAGAGATCGAGAGGAAAAGACAATGATTGACAAAGAAAGTGAGTGGGGGGAGTCGCTTTTTTAACTTCAGGCTGAAATATATTTTGAGAAAATTAAAATGCTTGAATGTTACAATATGTCCATAGATGTTGATCTCGATCGGTTTAGAAAAGTTTAGGAAACTATGAGATTTAGCAGTAGATGGCGGAAAAAGCACCCAGTAAGGCTCGTGGAAAAGTTGCCATGATTTTATGAGAAGCCAAGTAGTGCCTTATGGAATAATGGCAACTTCATACAGCAGCTTGGCAGAATCGCTTATCATCTAGGTATCCTCGGAGAAGTGACGCGCTTTCTCACAAAAGCTTAGCTGCTTGTTATAGAAATGAGCATGTTAATAGCAGATGCGCGCCTTCTCACAGAAATGATTAGTTCGCCCAAAGGCTGAACAGAAGTATGGATTTTTTTTTCACAGAATCTAGGTAACTTTTCAATGAAGCTTTGTAGTTTTTTAAATAAGCTTACATTCTCAAAGAAACTAGGCACTTTCACATTGTATGTGAGCTGCTTTTAGTAGAAGTGGTAAACTGGTGACATCAGACTTAAGGCTGAAGCTGGTAGGATTGGACTTGTGATTAATGCGTCGAAAACAAAATACATGAAAGGAAGAGGCTCACGAGAAGACAATGTTAAGCCTCCTAGCACGAGTTCAGTTCGACGGTGATGAAATCGAGGTAGTAGACGAATTCGTGTATCTGGGCTCATTGGTGACCGCCGATAACGACACCAGCAAAGAAATAAAAAGGCGCATTATGGCTGATAATCGTGCCTACTTTGGACTCCGAAGGACGCTTAGATCGAACAAAGTTCGCCGAACCACAAAGTTGACCATCTAAAAGATATTAATTAGACCGCTAGTTCTCTACGGCCACAAAACATGGACATTGCTAGTGGAGGACCAACGCGCCCTTGGAGTCTTTGAACGGAAGGTGCTACGGTGGAGTGCAGATGGAAGACGGAACGTGAAGGAGGCGAATGAATCACGAATTGCACCAGTTGCTGGGAGAACCTCCCATCGTACACATCGCAAAAATCGGTCGACTACGATGGGCTGGGCATGTCGTAAGAATGTCGGACGACAGCCCTGTGAAAATGGTTCTCGGAAACGGACCGACAGGTACAAGAAGAAGAGGCGCGCAACGAGCTAGGTGAATCGATCAAGTAGAAGGCGACCTGCGGACCCTCCGCAGACAGCGAGGCTGGCGATCGACAGCCATGGACCGAATAGAATGGAGACAACTTCTGTGTACGGCAGAGGCCACGCCGGCCTTAGTCTGATTGGTAAGGTAAGGTAAGGTAAACTGGTGAGTTTTTCACATAAGCTAGCCAGTTCATTACTGCTTACCAGCTTGAAACATTTCATATTAGCAGCGCTGCCAAAAAGCTGGCGCGTTTTCAATAGAAATTTGACAGCTTCTCACATAAACTAGGCAACTCATCGTAGCAGGCTGGCAGATTTTCACATGAACCTGTCTGCTGTTCACAGAAGTTTGCTTCTCGCTGGGACTTGCAGATTTCTCATAGAACTTTATTTCTCAGAAACTGGATTGTGCATGTCGAGAAGTCCCAAATTCCGACGTTCGACTTTCTTTCCAGTAATTTACGACATGCTCAGAAAAAAAACCAGCTACAAGCTCAACCGCCATTGCCTTTTACCATACGCGAACGTGTTTGCGTGTGTGTTTCATTATTTCATGAATCCGCCCCGAAGAATCACGCATATAAATCCTTCTCCTTCTCGTTAGCCACGATGCGATGTTTGTCGGCGGCAGCAACATCTCAATGCATTGCCTGTAGCCATTTCACCGACGGAACGGAACGGAACGACAGCCACCCAAAGAGAGCGAGGCTTTTGGTGAATGGGAAGATCCGCCGTAGCATTCGTCCCTAGTAGGCGAGCGACGACATGTTTGCTGCCGTTTTACGAACGCACGCGACGAGATATTTGAGCTATTTCACAAACAAAAGGCGCGCCGGAATGAGGGACGTGCGTAATATTTATGTTAAGGGGGGGGGGGGAGGGGTGGGGGGGATGGTTTGTATAGAGCATCCTTAAATGGAATTCTTGTGACAAACGGGGAGCGAAAGATACTACCAGTTGGTTTAGGAATAAATAAACTGTGAAAGCATTTTCCGCTTGCAGTTACGGAAAGGTTTTTTTTTTTGATGCGATGGAATAGGAGATTTATTTTACCCACAATGGAAACAAGATGAGGGGGAAGAAAAAACGAGGAAAAAGCAGTTATCATCTGTTTGAATGGGGCATGAATATCCTCTTCCTAGGAAGTCCCAAAATAGGAAATTCCAACGTTGTGATTGGCCGATGCAATGTGGTTCGCAAAAGGGAGTCTATTATTTGGGAGGGTTTCTCGGCCCATGAATAGTTCAAAATCCCGGTCCTTTTGAAGCATTAATTAGGCATCTGTTTGAATTTAAAATTTCACATTCGGGGTAAATCTATGCACCATCGTCCTCGGCGGAAAATTCACTTCGCTCATGGATTAAGCTCAACCCCTTCGGTTGGATTTTTGGAAAGCAGCCATAAAACTATCATAATTAATGGCCTACTTCGGGTGGACCGCCCTCCGTCCGTCATAGTCAATGCTGATGGATGAATCCCAGCTATCCGGTACCGGCCTGCTTTGTTCGGTCCTAATTGCACACGACAATCACGGCAACGTGGGTGGTGGCATGTAGATTGCTCCCAGGAATGGTTTTATAATCCAATAAATTGTGGATCCTTGTTTCATTAGGACGCAGTGGAAGAGGCGTATTCAGTAAATTATTCTCTTGGATGGGTTATTGGTTTAGCCACGTCCGTGTTCGCTAATGACGGATGACCTTTTTTGGTGACTTTTTGCCTCATTGTTTACACATTTTTGGTCCTTGATGAGGGATCATCTATCTGATGAGGGTTGGTAGGATGATAGCGAATAAATTGAATTGGAGACATCAATCTTCGGTGGAAGCTGAAATCTTCAATATAAATTAGAAATTTGAATTGTGGCCTCTGGAAATTATTGATATTCCATTACAAGCCTTCAATTTTCCAGTACTTTTCCACATCGGGAAGGTTTGCAAGTGACGCATGCAAATTTTCCTTCGCCGAAAAACGGGTGGGTTCATTTTGCCCGAAGGAAACATATCTTTATCTGTACCATCGAAAACTGGTTTTGCAAATCCTCACATTTCCACAAGCACAGAAAGAAAAAAAAAAACAGCCGAACATGAAACGAAACGCTTGTTTTACAAGGCGTTATATTCGCACGGCCTGCTTCTCCCGGGTCGGGCCCACTCGTTCGGTGGTACATAATATCTCCTTTTATACTGCGCTACATATTTCCTCGCCTACTATGATGCCAGCATCCGAAGCCCGCTTTTCATCGCCTGCTACATTACCGAGAAAGAGAGACAGCGCGTGAGCAGGGCAAAATCATAAAAAGTGATTCGTCTCCCGGGAATGTTAAATATTTGCGTGTTTTCCTTTCGCCAAAGACTTCGCAAAGAGCTAAGTTTTCTGGGAAAATCGAACGGAAAAAAAATAAGACGTTATAGGTGGATGTCACGTGGAGATATGCCGAGCTTTCCGGGCCAAGTGGCACTTTATTTCGGTGCTAATTAATAGCACTAACAGTGCAAAAACCTTGGGTCCTTCGTCTCATTCGGTCGTTCGGAAGTTACAGGCACCTTTGATTGGTGATATCCGACAAAATACTTCTTTTGTGTATTCGCCCTGTTCTCTGAGAGATTTTTGTTGGCACTTCTTGTGAACGGAGGACGGTTGCCAGGAGATGTAATACACTGTAAGCCAAGGGAACAACCCACGGTGCTTGGGATTATTGCTTTGATGGAACGGAGGCGTAACTAAGCTTCTTCCGACTTGATCAGTTGTGTGGTATCTTAATAAGTATGGGCTTTAGGTCGGGAATTTGTCTATATTTCGACCTGTTTTTCGAATCTGATGGCAACATTAATTTACTCGAACTAGAGTGCTTCCTAGCCCATATGAGATCATTTGACTACCATTCTAACCGGGTGAGTTGCAGTCATAACAGCATAAACCGAAGTAAATATAGCCTTCCCACGATGACAGTTACAACCATATTCCATTTGCCCACTCCGGTGTGGAGAAAAGCACATTTGTGATCCTTTTTCAACCGTCCTCAGATTCAAAATAGAATTCCAGCAAACACCCCTCGGAATTGATGCATGTGTGACGTGAATGTGGCTTTTTCCGCCTTCGCGTATCTGCTCTTAACCGAAGGACTTGAAATTCCCGAACACTCACCCGATAATGCTTGCACTCAGCTGAGTAACGACGGAGACGACGATAGTGTTGCTAATATTACGAGAAGGTCTTTCCGATAGACGAGCCAGCGTTCTAATGGTGGGTGGAAGGGGTGAGTGATGGAATCTTTAAATGTATTTATTGAACGTTTCTCTTTTTACGTTCGATTATTGAACTTACTTTATATTTAGTGGATTTTCTTGTATAGTATTGGTATTTCATTTGTTCTTTACTGCATCAATTGTTTCATCCTTCGGTTGCTGGTTAGCAATTTGTTTCAGATGCTCATTACAGAAACATTTTATATTCTACTATTAAGAAAACATTTCCGTAATCAATTTAAAGCCTGGTCACGTAAAATTTCGGACACCAAAATAACACAAGCAAAAAAATATGTACACATAATACAACAAATCCGATTGATTATTTCACAATAATAGAGTTATATCTGCATTAGAAACAGTTTGTTAAAACGTTAATCCTTCTTTCTGTAAAATTCTCGAACTTTCTGTTCACGGTTCCGTAAAATATACTCAGATACGCTCGCCGTGATGATTCTCCATCTTCTCTTCTCTTGAAATCATCGGTACCATTTGCTTTCTTCTTTATTTCCAAGAGCTTCCGCTTAATTAGAGCCCAGTACCTCTCTATTGGGCAGAGTTCTGGACAGTTTTGTGGATTGGCTGTTTTTGGCACGCATTTGAGCTCTCGTACCTTATACCATTCCTGGACGGATTTCATGACAAGAGACCAAATCAGAGCCAAAACAGAGCTGGAGAGCCGTGGTTTCTGATGAACGGTAGCAACTGCTGATAGTGCCGGTAGGGCTAGAAACTTTTAGATTTTCGGCCACAACTACATATGGCCTGCCAAATCAAATACTTCTTCTGAAATTCTGGACACCTTCTTTGTTCGAAAATTCTTGGCCACTGCGTTTCCGGCAGATTCATCTTCCGTCGTAGGAGTCGTAGTAATGAATAATGATTTAAAAGGTCGTGCATCTCACCCGGTGTAAAGTTGAAGGAGCCGTTACTACTTTGTTTCACTTATTTGAATGCCAATCACAGGGCTGAAGCAGGTCTCTTTATTGCTAGTCTCTCACAAATCACTTTTTTAATGTAAAGTCTCTAAAGTCTTTTATACCAAAATTGTTTATAGAGACTTTAACGGGGCTGGTAGCGAGTCACTTTTTGAGTGACTTGGCCACACGAGTCTAGTCACTAAAAGTCACTATTTGCATCGAAAGTAACTAAAGTCACTATTTTCGCACTGCCGAATGTAAAAGTTTAAAAATCACTTTTCATATTGTACAATAGCCAACCAAATTTGGTGATCTGGCCTTAACTTCTAAAAGTCGAAAGTAAAAACTAGATGCCCTAGTGAACGATGTCCTGCTCTACCTCAATTGAACTTGTCAAATGCAGAGCGCTGGTCGGTCACAGCACTCTAGATTAGCTTGAATGCGACGCACGTGGTCCCATAGTATAACATCTTTCATTGTGTTTACAATGTTCCGGCTATTTCATAATAATTTTTCATTTTCTATACAAATAAACCTAGTGAAGTCCATGACGAATCGAACGGGATAGGTGTGAAAACTTAAAACGTTTCAAGTCATATTTGATTTACACTCACTTTTTTCAAAAATGTTTTGTTCGATTCAGTTTTTTTCAAAAGTGAAATACCCTTTCAGTATCCAAATAGTCGAGAAAAGTGGGAACGAATTGAAAATCAGACAAAGGGCTTATTTTCGGTTATTCACGTAGTAATTCTGAATCTAGATTTGATTTACATTAATTATTATGTTATATATTCTCCGTGCGAGGAGTAACGATTATGATGTAGAAGGAGATGTTCTGCTCATCACCATGAGGCACCAAGAGTGAACAACAATGTTTTTGGCTAGAATGAAAGATATGAAGAGAAAGTTTTGATAAGTTCCGCTAGTGTGCGGCAGGATTGGAAATGTAACAGATGTTTTTAGGAAAATTGAGCGAAAGGGCATGTATACAGTGGTACTCGAACCGAGCGACATTTTTGCCTAACATCCCACTGCGGGTAGGTTGAAGAGCACGGACTAAGTCCGCCACTTCAACAGGCAAAAATGTCCGGTTGGAAGACGCTCATGTACCACTGTGGCTTGTATAGTTATTCTAGCGATCTATTGTGTGCAATCTCGTTTACTGATGCGCACATGGGAGGAGAACTCTCTCCTTTTTGGGTTTGTTTTGATCTCGCACCGACTGACGATCACTAAAGTTTTTTCTCGTCGTCTCCAACGTAGAGACCTCGGAGAGAAACACCGTCGAAGCGATGCGATACGTGGTCCCCACCAGTATAATTAATGGTTACCACCATTTATGGGTTTACATACATTAATTGTTATGTTGTGTATTCTCCATGCGAGGAGTAACGATTATGATGTAGAAGGGTATTTCGCTCAATTTTCAAAAACATCTGTTAATTTTCCTACCTGCCGCACTCTGACGGACCTTTCAGCACTTTCTCTTCACATCTTTCATTCTAGCCAAAAACATTGTTGTTCACTCTTGGTGCCTCATGGTGATGAGCGAACATCTCCTTCTAGACGTGATTGTTCACATCCCGCCAGTCAGGCTAACCTCATTGCCATCATAGATGGAAATGGGATACACTGAAATTCGACCAGTTTATAAAAGCGTAATGATTTCAAAGTTCCATTAAAACTCGTTCACTAGAATCTCTAATATTTTTGCTGAAATTTCTGAGACAAATAATCTTTAGTTTTTTATACAGCTTATTCTGCCTTTGCTTAAACTGACTGCGTCAAACCGAATATTTTTGTGCAAAGTTGTTAAACTTGTTGAGCAGAAATTGATCTAACATTTTTTGACAAAGCTTACAAGCATACTGATCTATTTCAATATTTTTTTCTAAGGTTTCTTTCTAGAGAGAAGAACTCATACATCTAATGTAACGCTGATCTGGAAAGGTTGATGCAAACCATAGCTGTTGGAGTTTGCAAGCCCAATTTGTGGCCTCGCGAATACTTCAACTTCCAGAGAACAGTCGGTCCAGAGGACGGTATTAAGAACTTGCTACCTGTCTCTTTCAGGCCTATTTACACGTCCAATTTCAATTACATAGAAAATGATTGAATAAAAGTAGGTAATATTTTTATGAGATGTGCTGGGTCGTCCAAACTGCCCAGGAAACCAGAAAACTTAAGATGAACAGTTGTAACAGTTGCTTTATTTGCTTTACTCATAATATGATAGGTATTCGAAATATATCTCATTGAATGTCCTGTTTGAATGAACTGAAACTAGCAAGGTTATCCTCTGACGCCCGAGGACGTTTTAAAATATTCATTGAACTCTGCTTAAACATTTATTTAGCTTCGTAATAGCCTAGATCGCTACGGCTTGCTACTGTAGAGCGCGAAGTTCTGAACTCAAGATCAATTCCCAAGTGTATTCTCATTATATCTCCGTAAGTGAATCTTTACTTGATACTGGTCAAATACATATTGGTACTTTGCCAAGTCCAAAAAAGCTGGTGATTTTAAGTTACATCTCCAAACTTAAAATCTTCGGCTGTAGATTTTAAGTTTCGACTTCCAGGAAAGCTTGGATATCCTAGAACATCAGGAAGATTATCTCATACTGTTTCCAGCTTGTTCTTCCTGTGTACATTCATTTTCGTTACGAACTGTTGGCCCTCATGTTCTCAATGATAGTTTGGATGACCTAAAAACATGTCATATTGCTTTGGTAATGTTTTTTTTTTACTTTTAAGTAATATTTATTTAATATGTTTGAATATTCATTGTAAACTTTGTATTGCCTAAAAATTAACCTAGTATCTCATCCTGCAAGATTATCTTCGTTATGTATTTTTACGCCTCGAAAATATCTCACTGAATATACCTGAATACGTGAGACGTTACTTATGGTGCAGCTCCTGAAACGAACTAGCTTGTTACCACAGGCATATTTCAAGGTACGTACTCCAGGGCGGCTTGGATTTTCTAGAGGATCTCAAAGTTATAAAAATAAATGAGTGCTGTCTTCCAAAAATGAATTCTAAAACTTTTGTGACTGAAAGCTCAAATACTTTTGTAACAAACGTTGCAGATCTTCTTATGTTTTGAACTTAAGCACAGGTTTGGAGTACCTAGTAATATCCTGGCTGTCGCGCATGTCTGTTCAAAGCCTTCCACACTATTCAATCAATATAAATACATATTGTCCCTTTACACACTCCACACACACTAATGTTACAACTGTAGATAAGATATGTGTGCCTGAACTCAAGGATAGTTTTGATGACCTAGATTATCCCCGCTCATCTCACGGTGTTTTCCCTTTACGTTCGAAAAATATTTAATACAAATGGTTTAACACGTAGCGCAATTTTGTATAGCCCAAAAGCTATAAAGTTACTACTGTCGATCTTAAGTTCTAAACTCAAGGTCAGTTTCGATGACCTAGACATTATCATGTTTTCAAATAATGACTGTTGATTCGCAAAAGTTTTATGCAATATGTTTGAATAGATATCTAGAAAACCTTAATACAGCTCTCTAAATCTTCTGTTACAACTGCAGATCTGAAGTTCAGAGCTCTGGTTCATTTTGGAGATACCTAGAATATTCCGGAAAGATAAAAACATATTAAACGTTTATCAACGAGGAATTTAATAATGTGTTCAAGATTTGAAGACAAGAAATTGATTCTGATCGACTATTTACAATTTCTTTGCTTTGAAACTTGGAAGGCTTCTTTCTGTTTTTTTAAAGATGCCATTTCGTCATAGTAGTTCCTCATTTTGGACCACGACGACGTTTTACAAATAGGCCTGTGTACAATTTTAAGTCTAAAACGGTTAGTTTGATTGGTATGATGTCTTTGGCAATGTTTTGGATAATGATTTGACCATTCATGTATCATCGCTAACTGCGAACATCTTTAATATCTATTTTGTAAAGACTACAGTGTATGCTTAACACCTTTAGTGGTTCACTGACTCTATGGGAAATGGAAACAAGTTATAAGTTTTATGCGTTAGATCACCTTTTTGTAGTCTATTAACTGAATGCAATTACAGGGAGTATATTTTTCACCTTGGTTTTTGGAAATATTTCTCAACTATTCTTGTTTCTCATAGTATTTTCACCTTTCTCGACACTGAAGAAGTCTGTAAGTCGAAATAGGCCATCTGTCGTACAAGCTTTCTAGTGGAATTTGTTCGCGTTTACTAGTGAGATAAATTTGAAAAGTGTTTCTTTTTATGTTTTACTTTTATGTTTTTTACAGTGATCAAAACTGAAAGTGACAATTTTGTTGTAATGGATAATATTCGAATCTCTGAAAAGAGTTAGCCAAATTTTTTGTTTTAGTTTTGATACAACAAAATATGTGAAACCATGGCAAATATACTAAAACAATTCAAGGGAACCTAAGAATTCCATTATTTTATTCCTTTATCAGTAAACAAAGTAAAAGCCACACTTAATCAAACTTTACCGGAATAGGAAGCTAGAATATTTAATAGCAAGAAAATAGTGGAATTTGATAAAGAAATAAATGTACATTATTCAAGTATGGATTCACTCTCCGTTTTTTATAAATGAACTGTTAAAAAACAATATATTTTTGTTTTTTGAATATTTTATTTTTTATTACATTTTTACGCCGCATTAAGTATTTTGTCAGAACGCTAAAATTATAATCTACAACTCTACACAATCAAAATAACTGTTTTGGTTTTTTTTTGTTTAACAATCAATACCATTTCTATTAATACAGATCTTTTGAGATCACGTCGTCGGATCCAAACAGGAGCTTCTAGGCAAAACGGTATCATTAATCATGGGAAAGACGGCAGAAAGGTGCCTCATGAAAAATTGAAAATGATTAATTAGAAATATATTTCAATCGACAAGGTTTTTCGAATGCCTCCAAATTCCACTTTGCTTCACTTATTCTGAGAACAATTTCCAGAAGAATCCGTTGAAAAAGGGTATACAGAAGGTTCTAGAAATTTATTCATCCATTCAAGATATGTGTACCTATCCAGAGTTCTTCGAAAGCTCCCATAGGATCTATACACTTCTAGCTAAAATGATGTTTC